>JAUZND010038080.1:0-21576 GCA_034780555.1 Coelogynopora nodosa
GTCTCGGGCTCGATCTCTGGGCATAGTTTTGCTGAAAATAGGAGAACCATACTTTTTGGACCACAATTGATCGAATGTGAACCCCTTCTGGTGGTTGACGGCCCTCATAAATAACAGGCCAATAAACTTCTCTAGACCTCGTTCATCAAATTGAAATTGTTCATCAGTTCTCCTGGCATGATTCAGGGTACAATTTACAATGTGGCGAAGACACCAATTATCAAATAGTTCCAAAAAAGCATCTCGAGGATGAGTTCTGATGGTCTCTGAAGCTCTTGTAGGTCCAACTCGTTTTGTAAAGACATTTCTCTGTACCACACGCCCTCTTCGTTCTACTTCAGGAGCCAACTGCCACTCAGTGCCATCTCGTCCGCGAAGTACATTTTGTTTACCGTCAGCAGCAAGTTCTTCTTCTTCAGAGCTGTCAGAGCTTTCGTGTTCTTCAATTTGAGCCTCTTCGTTGTCAGAATCCCTCCCTGATGCATCACCAGACTCTTTAGATTGTAGGTCTAGTATCCTTTCAAGGACTTGCTGAGCTGTGATCCTTCTTGTCATTTATAGAGATGGATTTAAAACTCAAAAGTGAATTGGACCGCAAAGATAATATATATATGCTGAAATGAAGAATGATCATAAATGATAAGACAGCTAATAACAGCTGACATAAGGTGATGAAATGCTCAAGCAATATTGTTTGTGCTTCTAAATCTATTTCATATGGCTGTAGGTAGGTACACAATCTATTCTAATATTATAATATGATTATGTAACATTATTGATCACCTTAGGTCAATGAAAATAATGCGAGATATATATTATATTAAGTAGGTACACAATCTATTCTAATATAAGAGGATTAAGTAATCCATCCAACATAGTAGAGAGTTAGGTACAAGTGAAATTAGGTACATATACTTTATATATTTATATTTACTATTTGGATACATATCTATTTTAGCAAATAAAATGAATAAGTAGAAAGATCAATACATTGAATGTTTATGTATGTATGTATGTAATGTTGTCTTCTAGTTTATTATCTATACTTGTATTACTAAATAGTATTTTTCACGCTATAAATTAATTTTATGTATTATTGATTATAATATATATATTTTATTTAACAAATATCATTAAAAATGAAAATCGTCAATTGACAAGTTTGTTCTAGGTATATTATAATCCCGCTGTTCCGTTGTTTGTGTGTATATATGCTGCACAATAACGCACAAGTCTTTGAGCTAGAGCCTTTACAAGAAGCCCGAAGATCCAGTTGGTGCAATTCAACATAAGGAATGGTATATGTCAAATAATCTAGTGTTCAATCTAACTAGACCTTTTCTAGAAGCGGGTAGAAACATTATCTGTGGCTGATTTTTTAGTTCTAAAGAATTGGTAACCTCTCTTTTGTCGCAACAAACTACCTACAGTACGTAGATACAATAAAGGTCACCAAGCGTATGATTCCCAAAATTCTCCATAAAGAAAGACAGTTTCGCACATCTACTTTTGAATATGGAGGTAACGACAAAACGATCACATCACAGTTTTACCAAACTAAGAAGAAATAGTAATACTATATTGTGTCCACCATGAACCATTCGTCCAGTGATGATGACACCCAAAAGATGAAGAGTGATATCCAAATCTTTTACAACACCTGAAGTAGATGCAGTTGTTGAAATGGCCAAATAATACACGTGCAGTAAACATACTCGACGCTGGCCAATGGTTCATCTGTACACCATGTTAGAGAGGATTGCTATCAACTGGCATATTCACAATGGCACGCACTGCATTGAAAAACAGGAGACGAGATATGCTGATAACACTGTCAACTGATCTTGCAATGCACATGCGCAATCGACTCGCAAATGCAATTGGTCTTTCGATAGATACATTGAAGTTTCTTTTTGAAAAAACTGGAAAACCTAACCCTCGCGTGGCACTAAATCAAATAAGAGAACCTACTGTCTCACAAGGATGCTTCCTATGCAAGGAAGAGGGGAAAGAAGCGAGAAATGCGAATCACACTAAAGTACTTTGTACTGCTTGTGTTTCTCCAGTACGTGGCAAACACAGCCAAATAACTGCTGTCAAATGTTTACAGAGTTTGTAGTTTTACTTATAACACATATAATCATTGCAGTTTTACATGTTGGCATATTATGGATTTATAATCTTGTCTGTTCGCGTACATTAGACTTGGCTGTCTAATGGTTAACCAATATTCATATTTTGAATGACATTAACTTTTTTAGCGTTTTCAACATTCTTGAAATATATAATACAATCAGAATAACTTAAGTGTTTGTATATTTTTTATATTTGTATATTTGTATATATATTTTTAAAATTTACATAACCATATTTGTATAATATTAAATAACATTCTAATGTCTTTATGACAGCAATCTCAATGCTTAAAAGTATATTATATTCTTCTATTGAATTCTTCTTGTAGTCACTAATATTCCACATTAGCAGTGATTATAAGAGATTGAAACTAAAATAATGATTCCTACATTTGTTTTAAAATTAAATTTCTTTTGTTTTCTTTCAAAATAATTTTCTTTCAATTGTTATTTTTTATCTGAACAAACTTTATAAATGATTGTAAACATCAACTTTATTATATCTATATTACTGTTTGTTATTATCAGTAGTGTCATAATATATATTAATATTACTGTAATTGATATTACAATAACATGAGGCGGCAACTTGCGAAACACAATTTAAACTTTATAACTTGTTATATAAAATATACTATCACAGTATAATATAAAATCACACTATACATTGTGAAAGTTTTTATTTTATTTTAATACTTTTAATATTTTAGATAACTTACAATTACCGACTTATTGACCCTGGACCACAAATTGGAAAATCAGGATCAAATCGTTATTTTGCTCTGAATGTAAGAAATAAAACATGTAATTTATCAGTTTTTTATATGTTTTTAATTTTTTGTAAAGAATCCGACAATAAAGAATTAATATATTGTCGACGAGTACTAAAATTTATGTAAAAAATGGAAGTGTAAAATACTTCAATTTGTGTGTTTACAAAAAGGATAACCAAGAAGCACGCGCATATTATTTTTTGATTTTCTTTAAATATTTTAATTCACATATCAGTGTTCAATTTTAATAATTTTAAATCACTTAAAAATATATTAATGATGACGTTCATTTTACATATAATTTATATTATTATATTATATTACTGTATATATGATATTTGTATAACAGTGGCTAAAATAGTTGATCATAGTTTAATAACGATTTACTTAGTTTTTTACTTCTTAAAAATTAACTTTAACGTGAAAGTTAATAAATACATAAAAATTAAAAATGTTGAGCAAATGATGTGCACAACTCTATATGTTTAACATTTTTAATTTTTTAATAATTTTTTCTTTGTATTTTATTATATAATTAAATATATATTTTAAATATTTTAATTAGTATCAAGATTTATATATTAATGGAAACTATTTATAATTTCATCTACTAAAATCATGATAATGTAAATAACGTTTTTTAATACGATTATGATATTTAATTGTTCTTTTACAGACAATGGCTCAAGAAAGAACAACAGATCTTGTGATGCATCCCCTATGCAAAACTCTTTTGGATTATAAATGGTATAATTAGATAAAAATTATGTATACCCACCCCTAAAAGTATTTTTATTTAAATTTATTTCTATTCAAAATTTCAGTCATATTTATGCTTATATTGAGACATAATCGACTGTGTTAAAAATAATTATATATATGTAAACCAAATCGATAAAAAGTTTGCCATACGTCAGTTAATACAAAATAATATATAATATTGTTTTTCTATTTAGAATACTCCAAAGACTATTTAACATATATATATATATATGAACTGATTTCAAAATAAATCGATTAAAAATAATGAACTTATATATTTTTATTCTAATTGTCCCAATATTCCAAAATACGTACAAAAAAATTAATATATTTTAGCCAGCATCATATTCTAAATTATCTCACAAAACTTTCATAAATTATAATTGTTTTGACTTTTCAATTTAAATTTTTTAAATTTATGTCAGTACTATACGTATGAACTGACTTATGAACTGACGTATGAACTGACGTATGAACTGACGTATGAACTGACGTATGAACTGACGTATGAACTGACGTATGAACTGACGTATAAACTGACGTATGAACTGACGTAATTATTATTAGTATTAATATACTAATATATTGATATTATATATATTATTATTATTAATATTATAATTAATAATATTGAATCAATTGAATTACATTTTCATATATATGGTTAAATTATCAAAATAAACTTGTACAACTTGGGATAAACGGAATCAAGTTTTCACAAAAATTAACTGCTTGAACAATAAATCTTATTATGAAATTGTCGATTTTTTATAGGCGAAAATTTGGCCGCATTATCTATTGGCTTGACTGCGCTCTTTACGTGGTATTTCTCAGTTGCCTTACGGGGTACATTATAAAACTGAAACCACCCCAAGGATCTGCAACAAGCGTAATTGATGTAAAGACTGGATGTTTGATTTCAAACTCTTCTGGAACGGCTACGTCTACTAGTTCAGTAAGTTTATACTATAGGTATTAATAATGGAAAATAGTATGTACCAACATATTGGACGAACAATTTATTACACTGAAAAATATATTTTAATGATCTATATATAGTAATTTTCACCACAACAATAATATTCCAGAAATAATGTACATAAATTTAAACAAATGACACCTTAAGCTATTTGGTTCTAGTAGTTCTAAAAATAAAGTAGCTGACGAAGCATCTACAATATGAAATGATCCAACAAATTCTATTATGAATATTTAAAATTAAATCCATATCTAAAGAAAGTATTCCGAAAATTTATACAAACAAATTTATATAATTAAAAAATATAGAAAATAATAGTTTTTCTATAAATTCATTACACAATTTTAGCCCTGCGTTTTTTACATCGTACAACAGGTTACCAATGATGGGTTATACTCACGCCAGTAAACTCAAATCAATCAAAACATTATCACTAGCATATCAAAATTAAATGTTGTATTTAAAAAATATGTACAATTTTATATTGATAAACCATACTTGTGTTCTATTTGTCTGAACTATGTTAATTTTCTTTACTATTTCCATGTTGCTTTTACTAATTTTATCTTATTAAAACAAAAGTTATGTAATAGAAGAATATTGTATGTACGATAGTTGTGTTTAATTATTATCGGCTTGATCTCGAAAGATCCTCTGATTTTCCTATTTCATTGTGCTGTACATATCTTATATATCTTATATATTTTCTCTTTTTCTTTTTAATATTTTATATGTGTTATAATTGTAGTCTAAATTAATTCATTATATTTATTATTATAAAAATATTACTTTAATTTAATGTATTATACACATATACATATTATATATATAACATATTTACATATATATTTTTATTAATTTTTGCTTACATTTATATCATTGTTATAGTAACACATCTTTTAAATTATCATTGAAACAAAGATCGTTTCGTATGAATTGCATAATTTTTGTGCTCTTTGTAATATTGCATTAAATATAATTTTTCCTGGTGCTAATAACTAGATTTATTGTAAAGAAAGGCAATAAATAAACATTTTAATTCAGATGGGAGTATATTTACTGGAGCACAATTTGTATGAATAAAAATTAAAAAAAAAAACACAAGCGGGTGTGATACAGGTGCAGATTAATGACGTTGTTGTCCCTTGTTAGGATATATTGTACAAATGGCAAATGATAAAATGCGAGCTAATCAATTGTACATTAAACAGCGGTCTATGCTTCAAAATCCAACTGCGCGTACTCATTGATAATAACAAAAATGCGACCAAAAAATACATAGAAAGCACAATCAGAAAATGACATCAATGCTGTATAAAGAATACAATCAGAAAAGAAATAACTCTCTATACAAATAACTCTCTATATATACAATATATGAACACATGCGCCAGTATAGGAATTCACCCTCATGCATTCCTTCCATCCTGTCAATAGACAATAATGTTATTTGTTTTCTAAAGTCAAACAAGCCTTATAGTAAACTTATGACAGAGGAATTTATAGAGCATATATGTACTAATACACCTATTCTGAGTCTAATCAACTCTCCTCACACTTTTTTTGTATAATTTTCTGTACTTTCATCTTTAGTTCAATTACAGATTTCCCTTTTATTATAATCGATATATACTAACCTAATTATTTATACTTCCGTTTTTTTATTGTACCCGTATTTTAAATCCGAAAATATAAATCTTTCTTTGTCAGCACAAAAATAGCCTAGTAATCTGTCATTTTAACATATTCATTTTATATTACATGATAGGAGAAATGATTCTGCCGAAACTTTTGTGAATGTACATTTTATCTCACAGCAGATTGTGCTTTTTTTATTTATTTTTTATTAAAACAGTTCAACTGTTTTGGTAAGGTAAAGTTTTATTTTAATTTTAATTCGATCTAAATAAAATTAGTATATTAATGGTTATTTTTTAAACAACTGAAGTGGTTTCATGAAAATACTAAAATAATTGTACTTTGTTGTTCGAAAAATAATGGTATGGGATTCAGTTCTGAAATATTTATTATGATAGAAATTGGAAAACTATAAAACTGCCTTTATTTAAAACGTTTAGTTGATATGTTTATTTAATTTATATAGAGAGGAGCAACTAAAACGTTATTATCCTAATTTTAATATATTATGATATAATACGGAAATATCAATTTATTGTTTAGTGTATTTATATTACCACATTCTAATTCATGACACGATTTAAACCATGCTGCATTATTATAAAGTTATTAATTTTTTAGTTCTTTCCCATTTTATAATGAAAATATAATTATTTTTCAAATGTATAAATAAAATTCCAATTTGTTAAATTACACAAATGGTATAAAATGGTTATTTATACGTAAAATATAAATTTTATTTTGTTGTTGATAATATCTTTTTTTGAAGGTGTATTATTGTTTATTGCTATTATGATAAAAATCAGTTAAATATCAAAATATTAATATAAGATATATATAAAACGTAAATAGGTTGCGAAAATTTACTGAAAAACTCGGCATTATTTGTCAGTGGTAATTTTGTTTTAAAAATCATAATCTTCAATGACTGATAATCTTAACAAATGCCAGAACCAAAACAGTTTAATAAATGTTTGCTAACGTTGAAATGGGAAGTCTGTTAATATTTGTCCCAATGAATCATAACTAATGTTATAATTTAATTTATAAAATAACAAATGATATTAACAATATTATTATAATAAATATGAAATAATATATCAACAGACATTTATGTGTCGATAATACACATTATTTCTCACTTAAAGATCACTAATCATGCATATTTATGCAGCAGGTATTTATGTATTGTACAAATACATTTAAAATATTACACAACATATACAGATTTATTTATTATTCTGAATTACTTGAATAACCGCAAATGATTAATTACTAATTATATGTTATTAATGTACTATTTTTTTATAATTTTAAAATTTAGACATATTAAATATATGTATAAACTTGTTTGTCATAGATAGGAGTTTAAACAGTCAAATATATATAAGTGAAATAAATAATAAAAAACAATAAACCCAGAAAAGTTTATTGTTCAAATTGTTAACGGTGTTTTATTTCAGTGGATATGTTTAAAATTGAATTTAAATACGTTTTATGTGAGTTTCCGTTAACTTTGTATGCAATATGAAATTTAAGATACTTATTTAAAAAAAAAGTTTACCTGTTATATGTATATTATAATGTGTGGATTGTGGAAACATACATTTTTTATTTGGGTATATTATTAGTTCTTCCTGGAGTAATATTTGTAGCGAAAGTTTCTATTACATTGCTTCGTCTGCTGTTAAAACCCTTACTTATTTTTAAATATTCGAATTTAAATAGTTTGAAAAATGATAGGAGTTTTTATCAATACGTTTAATAATTATTATTTACTGCTGACATTTGAAAATTATGACATATTTATTTTTTAATTATTACATTCAATTCAGCTGATAATGTTGATATAGATAACATTTCATTTCACTAAACTGTTCAATACTAATTATGACACAAATTACATTATAATAAATTGAAAAATATGAACAAAAAATTATTCATAAAATAATTTATATGTCTTTTAATTTAAGGTAATATCATACAATATAATAATAATATTTCAGGAAGTCAAAAACATACAATATTAAATTAAAATGAATAATAACAAATCAATGCAATTTTTTACAAAATTTAGATTCAGTTTATGCATATCGGTGCACAATTTTATATTAAATAAGGAATTCAGTTTATTTTTAGCTGAAAAGCTTTGCTTAAATTTTGATATTGACTAATACACTATCACAACAAAAATAAATATAATGTATTTAAACATTTATATTCATAATTAATTTGACAATTAATAATTAATGTGACAATAATATTTGATAATATTAAATACTAATTACTTACTAATTAATAATAACAACAAATAAATGTATCATGACAGAAAATATATACTGACAATTTAACAACGTTAAATATATTGTCATTATTATTTTTGATTAGCAAACAAGGACCACAATTTCACAGCCTGGACTTGTTCTGGTCCAAATAATAATTCTTGCTTTCCTTTGTCTTCGGGTATGTCTTGAACTTGTCAAATTGTATGCCAAGGTGGGTGAACACTATATGTTTCAATATTACATTTTAATTGATATTTTAATTATATATCATTTTTAATTGTTATCGTTGTGATATCGTTAATATTAGCACTTAATTAGCACGCAGTTAAGCACTATCACAGCTAAAATGATTATACATTATCAGTTCCGACCGACAGTTTATAATAATTAACTATTTTATAATTAGCAGATGAATTTGCAAATATTTGCAGATATTTTGCAAAACTACACTACGAGGCCGAGGGAGTGAGGAGTTTTCAATTACTTACAATTTCATGTCATGTTTTTATTATTAGTTAAACATTTGATGTCCAATTTGAAAAAATCTAGTTTTTTTATAAAGGGGGTAATTTTGTAACGGAAACATTTTTAAAAATATTTTCAGAAGTTGCGTTACTTTATGAATTTTCGGGTGTACCTGTATTGGCTGATGTACATTATGACTGTGTTATTCATAAAAAACCCCCAAGAGGAGCCCTGCATCTATGAATGGCGTTATGGAATATGTAGTGTCTTTTTCGCTTGGACACTTTTTATCTATCAATTGGAAAAGTTAGTTACTTCTTGATACATAATGAAAATTCAGTTTTACAATATATTGAAATAGTAAAATAAATAATTTATCAATTAAAAGTAACTTGTTCATTGTTCGTTAACAGACATTGTTCATTTCCACGATGGCGCACAAACGTACACACACACATCATCTTTAGTATCTCTATCAGTTGTAATTCTAAAATAAAAACAAAATTAAAAATACGCTACCTTCATGGGTAAGGAGAAGAACCAATTAATAACATCCGAAATTCCTTGTAAGCTTATTAGATGTAATTAGCATTGGATATGAATTCTTTTATGACCTTTAATATAAAGATATTGCAAGCATTGCAGGAATAAAGTGAGCATTGTAAAACACTTTAAAATATTTAAAAAAAACTAAACACGTAAATTATAACAAGCAATTATTAAAATACTAAAAATAATAATATTATAATAATTATCATAATCAAAATTTCACCATAAGTGAGTTTGTTATTCGATAAATACCCGGAAAACACAAGTTCATAAAGAGAAGGTATGTTTTTCGCTTATGTTTTTAATAATGAGCATTTAAAGTACAGTTACAGTATACATTCAAGATAAAAAATACTAGAAGGTAGTAGTAGAAGTAAACTTAGTTGGTAGAGAACAAACACACAAAAATTATAAAATCGTTTTACATTAGGACAGTTGAAATCAAAACATTCTTATCATATTTTAGCGTATATATTATTATTTTCTGAATGCAATAAATATTTGGTTACCACTATAATTCTACTTGTATAACAAGTAATTGTCGAATTCTTGATAATGATCAAAGGAATTTTCGGATGGAGTGGTTTCGTGATAAGGGCATATTCTGACTGCCAGATGTAATGGTATCAGGTTCGACTGTAAGGCTAATATACATTAACCTCGCCATTAAAAAAATAATCACTTTGTCCAGCTGTCGATGCACATGTAACTACTGCACGTGCAAATAGCACACGCTATGTATATCATTAACAAAGACAAGTAGAACGCTTGACCTCTCCTGCCGAAATGTTATTGACTCTTACAGACTAGAGCAATATTATTGATTGACAATTGATTATAATTAAACTAATTCTGCAACAAAAAAGGTTATGTTTTCTAGAATGTCAGGTCTTTAAATTGAAAGAATTTTTCATAGACTATATATATTTTTCGATAATATAGTAAAATTGCCGCTAAAGGTTTTTATAATAAATATATTAATTCTTAAATGTGTCATCTTATAATATAAGCAAAAATTAATATATACTATTTAAATATTATCATTAAAATATGTTTAATAATAAAATGTACATATGCATATATATGTGTATATTATTGTATCATATCACATCTTACATATATATAATATATGCATATTATATATACAAATATCATAAAATTTATTCTTGCTTATGTTTTATTATAGCTTTTCATTTACACGATTAAATACTTTGATGTTCCAATCTGTTATAGAATCGCTATTAAAGGTATGTTCTAAATATACATTTATGAATATAAAGTTTACATGCTTTATATATGATTCAATACAAATTACCTGTTTTCCTTCCTATTCATTTAGGCTATTGTTTTGATAGCTATTCTGATTTGTGCATTCTCATTCACGTTCTACATATGTTTGCGTCATGATGTAAGTAATAAATGTCATTTATATTTTCTAACAAATCCTAACCATCATTATAACAAATATGCCACATTCTTATTTTATTCTATTGACAGTTTTAATAAATCCTACCTTTATTAAATTGATACGTTACTATTGATTCCTTGCTTTTTCAGTCATATTAAAATGGACAAAAAATCAATTATATATATATACATATGTTTATTTATTATATTGTCCGGTTATTGTCAAAACACATTCTCGATATCGAAATTTAAATTATGTATCACTGTTAGAGATATATTACTATTTTGGAGAACAATAGTATCTAAATATGTTGAAATAGTATATTTAGTTAAGTTTATAGATTGTAATAGCTTTTTTAAACATTTATTCAGATTAGACGGTACCACCCTCTGTCAAGGAAACATAAATATTATGCCCACCTACGAATGATTAAAGGTCTAAGCCCACCTAGCGTAAATAATTTATTTCAGTTATAACCATGCGCGACGCGACGTAATTATAAAATAGTAGGATATCTTCAAAACTTTAGGTTCGTCGCGTTGCGTCGCATCGGGTGTTCATTGTAAATAGGCTCATTGAAAAGTAGGTATTGAACTTTTTGTAAAGCGTCTCTCTTGATGGGCATAATAAACGTTAAGGGTATAATTCATAAATTAAGTTATATGTATTTACTTACATATACATGTAATGTACAAAATTATCAATTTTTTAATCTAATTTCTATTTCACTTTATGCCTCCCCGTCACTACATAGAATAGTGTCAATTATTTTATACGATATAATAAATAAATATTGCCTGTTACATTAATTTTACTTATTCTCATTTTTCTTACATCACAACGATATATATGTACATCCTGCTCAATGAAAGAGCATATATGAAAGTGATATACTACAATATAAGGTGATACTTATATAATTTCAGGAATCATTTTCCGAATACAGTTTAGCACTTTTAAAGACAATTGATATGACTGTGGGAGAGTTGGAGCTGGTCACATATTTTTATGCTAAAAATAATTATTTATTCAAAGAGATCTCCTACATTGTCTTCACTATTTTCACAATTTTTATGCCAATTGTGTTATTGAATCTTTTGGTAAGAACAGTTATCTATTTTCTTTTTTTAAATTATTGAATTGCTAAAAAAAGTGTTTCTCGCAAATTGTTGTAATGTTGTATCATTTAATTATTCTCTAATAATTCCGACAAATAAAAATTAATAAATGAGACAAAAGTTAGATATCACACATTAAATAGTTTTATGCATTCTTTTAACAGTATAGGAAACTTTGTAGTTTAATGAATGCATTTTAAAGGTTGTACTTGTGGAGTATTGATTCATTTTTTATTTTTAAAACTTTTTTTCTAGTATATTTTTTAATCTAAAAAGCATTAGTTTTTCAATCGTTAATTTAAACATGTTTAAAATATCGATTTTTCACAATAGAAATTTTAGAAAGAGAGTAAAATATTTCGAAAAATAAAATATTGTTTCATAATTTTTTTTAATTTTATATATTTTATATACTTTTGTGAATTTGAAAAAAGGGTTTTAAACATGATATACTTAATTATTGCAATTTCATAATATATTATCACATATATTAGTTATATGTAAATAATTCTATGAGGTGTCATATTTATTGTACACTCACGAGAGCGTCATATTTATTGTACACTCACGAGGGAGTCATGTATTGTACATTCACGAGAGCGTCATGTATTGTACACTCACGAGAGCGTCATGTATTGCACACTCACGAGAGCGTCATGTATTGCACGAGGGAGTCATGTATTCGTGATATCATAGCTAGGCTGTGATGCTTTGAAAATATTGATTATAATGATTTGTTATTAAAATTGATTATCTCCTGAATAGTTAGACAGTTGTGCCATTCTTGATTTTACCATTATAAAACGGCAAACAATTGACAATCAATTCATGATACAAATATATAAGAACATAAAAGTTAATATTACCAGCTATATTTCACTTTATTTTGACGACTTAATTAACGACTTTAATAAAAAACGACTCTTTAAATTTTGTTGTCAAATTAAAAAAGCGTCAAGGCATTATATATAACCACATGGGCCTAAATCATTAGTTTCGTAAAATGTTTCTCATTAGTAATTAGATATCTTTTTTATTATTTTATTTATTTTAAATGTTGAAATACTTTATAGGTACATTTGAAGTAAATATAAAATTGATTTAGTACTTTAGACAATTTATTGCTTGAATATATTAAAACAATATTAGTAATAATTATATTTGTTTAAAGAACATATAATTAAATAGTGAAATAAAATTATATTTTACAATATATACTTATATATAAACGTTTATGATATTTCATTTCATTTAATATTTCAGATTGGTTTGGCAGTGGGGGATATCACAACTATAAAAAAGGAAGCGACATTAGATGCAATCATTCTTCGGGTAAGATTATTTAATTATAAAATGGTTAATATAGTTAAATGCAAGCTATAAAAAAATTCTATTCAATATATTAATTATTAAGACATTTCAATCATAAATATACCTTTTAATAATTAATCAATAAACAAAGTATAGATTTTTTACGAATGTATATGATTTTTGATTTCAAATAACAAATATTAAAAAATAGTTTCAACGTTATCAACGTTATCACGTTTCGTTTACAAACAAATTTCTCTTTAAAATCGCTACTTCATTCATTTTGACATTTAATCTATATTGTATTTATAAGAAATTTTTTATAATTCAAAATTAATTTGAAAAATACTTATTTACGATATACATATATTAATTACTATGTTGATGTTCAAATTATTATTGAAAACATTAAATTAGTGCCGATGATAACGTTTAAGTTGTAAATCACAAATAAATTTTGTTTATTTTTTATTTATAAAACTTGATAAATAATGCTAGGAACTTATTAAATAATTTACTGTAATGAAATTAAGCAGACTTAGGTGATAAAAAAAAAATTAATGCCACATTTATATAATTTTATGTCCCAGGAAAATATGTAAAATCGTTACTTTTAATTATAGCCAAAAATGTAACTTTAAGTATATGATACCGAAAGAAATTACAAACGTTATTTTATTTGATGAGCTGAAACGCAACATAACTATTTTTAAATTATGGAAATTAATAGGTTTAAATTATTGACTTTTTATTTTTATTTTACTAATTTACTATAAAATCAAAAAATACGTGACATCAATATAAAAATAGTCAAAAAATTGTTTTAACTAAAAAAAATTGTTTTGTGGTGTGGTTTAGAGCTTTTTCTAGATTTTCACATATTCATTTATATCGGAAACACATAGTTATTAAAATAATTTTTAAAAGACAACCCCAGGTACACTATTAAGTTAATTTCAAACTGATTCAAATTATAAGTAATGCTGTTTTTATTGTTATATTGCAGATTCAGTATGTCTATGAAGTAGAAATGAAACTTCCAATTTCAATCCAAGAGAAGCTCCATCGCAACTATAAGGTGAAAAGAAAGGAAGGCAGCAAACAAAGTCTGTTCTCTACATTTTCTAACTGGATTGATCCAATATCAGATAATGGGCCAGTACCATACGATGAACTCGACATCGGGGATCCAAAAATAGGCGAAAAGTTGGACAAACGGTAAGTAGAGTGAGCATAGATGTCTGACTAATCGGTTACAATCGTTTACATTAGCTACAATTATACTTTAGTAAAACGGTTAAAATAATAGTTTTGCGGATATATCAAAACAATTTTGCAGGTCCCAACCTTTTTATTTTATACATTTTTATCGTATACAGCATAAATTGAATTTATTATAAAGATTATTATTGATTGATTATGAAATTCCTGGCATAGTCATTAAAACTGTTTTTGTAGGTTAACATTATTTAACAAAATATTTGGGTAAATTTTGAAAATATAATGCGGCGCCGAGGTGGATAAGGTAGATATTGATTTAAATAAGAATAACTAATTTTGCAAATTCAACGATATTGCCTCCCCTCTTAATAGAAATTTCAGTTGAACTCGAAATTTGCTTTAATATATATCTTCTTGTGCAAGCTGAATTGTTCACTTGAATCCTTGTTCCACCCCATAAATTCACCACTAATTAAATAACTAGAACACAAATGTAAAAAAATACACATTATTAGTATTAATATGTTCCATTAGAAAATATAATTGTTTATTGTTGTTATTATTTTACTAGTAGTACAGGAAGAGTCGATTCGAACTCATCACTTGACTTTTGACCATGACATTTCACCTTTGAGCATGACCCCCCTCCCACGATTACCCAAGCCCATAATATTTGTTTAGGATCATAATCATTATGGATAATAAGTAACCCCAAATGTTTCATTGGCTATAACTTTTTGAGGTAGTAACCTATGACAACCAAAGTTGAAATGATGACATACAAATATAAGATACATATTTTTGTACTACTTACAAATATTTGTGAGTAGTATACAACCCTAGTAATTTTAATTAGTGTATAATTGTATATTATAATATTATTATTAAATTATAAATATTGTTTTTAGATCATCTTTAATAGTTTAGACAAAAAATGAGGTCATTCATGACGTCATTTTGGTTTTTAGCCTATAACTTTTGATGTTTACAACTTATTACAACAAAACTTGGTATGATGACTCACCAACATAAGACAACTCGTTCATACTACTTTGATTTTTCATATTAATTAATATCATTTCGATGCAGTATGGCCATATATTACTCGGTAATTTCAATGAGGATTCTGACTAAGTGTAGTTTACTCAGCTTGATTTTGCTACTTACAGATTGATCTCCTCAAGTATAAATAAGGAAGTATTCACAGGTAAATTTTATTTTACTTCCACCTCTCGACAGGAACTGTCGTATTTGTAATCGCTGTCTCTCTCTTCGGACTTAGTATTATATTTTATAACATTACTTTCGAGATGTCAATAGTTGTGACGGATGCTGAGGACGTGACAAACAGTTTAAAACATGACACAAAAACAAATATGGAGAGCGATGATCAGGACTACGTATTGAGACAAGAGTTACGTATTGATGTGGATGAAATGAATTCCATACTTAGACAACTTTATTCCATTTTTCTACAAAGACAACGGATGGAAAGATAATAGTGAAATTCATTAATACAATGTTCAAAGGATTTGGTTATATTTATTTTTCCAACAATGAGTGGCATAACAGTAGTGTATTATCGAATCTTGAACAATACTTAAAACGTGCAGTACAATCAAAGCATCCCGGCAACGCATTATCACACCTCCTCGGAGTGCCTAAAGGGCGAAAGACGAAAATAATTGAAGAATTTGTTAATCTCAGAATACAACAAGTATAAGCATGCGTAAATGTGCATATATGTGTCTGTATGTGTGTTATTTTTATACAATTTCATTTATACAAGCTGGTGATGGCGGATGAAGAATACTACTACATGCTTGTGAGAGACGGAAAATGGGGGGCTCAACGGTCTATATATTTGATGCCGGATCCTATACTGCTAGAAAGTGAAGGAATCTATGATAATGATAAGCAATGACACTGACATTGTTATGCTAATTTTTCTACTCTATCTACTGCTGTATAATATTCAAATAATTATAAAAATAAATGGAATTCTATCTCATTAATCATGCGTGCTTCAATTATTTAAATTAAGGGAATTTGTTTTATGATTTTATAATTTGGTGAAAGTTCACTTATATGTCAAATTTAAATTAATTAAAGCAATATAGAACGCAACAGGCAGTGTAAGAGATCATCTAAAATTTAAAAAAAAAAAATTTATTTACAAGAATATTAAATTATTTGTGCAAAACTACATATTTAAATTTAACATTCAAAATATTATTCAAATTGTACGTTTTGCATAACCAAATAGTATCACAAAAGGACATTCTAAACATAAACAATGAGATAAAAGGTGCTTAACATGTAAGAAAATATTACATATATTGTAAATGAACCATGTTGCCGACCATCGTAATTATTAGAAAACACACACACAATGAATACATTTCATGATAATTCCATTAAAATTCACTTATATGACCAATCGGAATTAAGTAAGACAAAACAATATAGAACGAAACAGATAGTGTAAGAGACCATTTATAATTAAAAAATGTATTTCATTTATGAGAATAATAAATTATTTCTTTAAAACGACATAATAAAATATATAAAAGTTAAATATTTAAATTGTATATGTTATATTAAAAAGATATTCTAAACATCATAAAATGAGATAAAACATACCTAACATGTAAGAAATTATAACATATATTCTAAATGAACAATGCTGTAGATCATCGACAATATTAGAAAACACACACAATGATTACATTTCGTGATAATTTAGAGAAAATTCAGTTATATAACCAATCAGAATCAATTAAGACAACATATAACGAAACAGATATTGTATGAGGCCAACTAGAATAAAAAACACATAAACAGATAAAATGATCCAAATAATATACAGTACATTGAATACAACCAACTAGATAGTTGATAAACATAACTTAAGTCTGTTAGAAAATTCAATCACGAAGAATAATTGTCCTATATGCAAAAAGGCTATTGTTCGAATTCCTGCACACTTAATACTGCGTGTACACATGCACTGTTTAACTTACAGCTTACTTTGATCAAGGATGTATTTTTACTGTCGACTCTTCTATTATTTAGCATAAAAGAGTTTAAACTACTATGGAAATGTTAAGGTTCGCCATCAGCTCAAAAGTAAATATTTTACTATGAAAATATTTTTCAAAAAATCGATTACCTACAAAACTGAAAAGACAATTTGAACTAATTCTGCGCAGATATCGACCCTACGAAACGAAATTCCCAAAGTTGCGTATGCATGCTGCATGAACAAGATGACGAACAAGAAATTAAACTCAAATCAATTATTGACAGAAGAGGAATTAATACCGTCTGACGAGGGGGAAACATAAATAAAATCGATGGAGGATATACTAGAGGACGAGGAAAAAAGAAAGTGTCGACGTTTCCGACTACAATTCTAAAGGACATACAGAAAAACATACGGAATAAATTGACCTTGAAAGATTTAAAACATGATGAATTATATTTAACTATTTAATTATATGAAAAAAGACAAGGCAATAGGACGAAACGAACAAGAGGTCAACAAAATTTAGGAAGATACTCTTTTTGTCACATATAATTCAGCTCTACGGGAGAGTATTAAACGATTTTTGTATATTTTTGACGACAGAGAGCGTGATGCATTGGATAGTATATTATGAAGTACTACTGTGTTGCTTTCTTATATATCACAATTTTCTTCATCCTACTGGTGTGTTTTCCTTTAATAAAAATGGGATTAATAATATTTGTTGTTTACTGATTTGAAACAAAAAATATTTGGGTCCACTTAGTCATAATCTCATCGAAATTAATCTATAAATAGCAAAATAAATCTGAGTAAACTACACTTAGTGAAAATCCTCATTGAAATCACTGTACAATATATGACCATGATACATCGAAATGGTTAAAATCAATATGAAAATTTTAAGATGTTATATTGCTTACAAAAAATTTAAGTAGTATAAACGATTTGTCATACGTAAGTGAGTCTTCATTTCAAGTTTGGTTGTCATAAGTTGTAAACATCAAAAGTTATAGGCTAAAAACTAAAGTGACTATAATTTAATTATATATTTATAAAAACTTAATGTTTTTAACTCCGCTAAATTTCAACCGAATTTCAAAAAATTGACAGTGACTTATAACTATTTCAAAATTCTATATATTTAATGTAATTTACTATATAACAAAATATGATTTAATCAGCTATAAATCACTAAAATGTTTATCACTCTGTCCAATTTCAACCATTTAAAAACAATTGGCACTTACTCATAGCTATTCTCAAGGTCTATACTTTTTACAAAAAAATTAAGATGTATAAACGATTTGTCTTATGTTGGTGAGTCATCATAACAAGTTTGGTTGTCATAAGTAGTAAACATCAAAAGTTATGGACTAAAAACAAAAAGTGGCGTCATTTTTCGTTCAAAATTTAAAATATTGTCTAAAAACAATATTTTGAATTAAAAATATGATTATAATGTAATTAGACACTAAAAAGTTATAGCCAATAAAATATTTGGGGTTTCTTATAATCCATAATGATACTGATGGTAAAAATAGGGGGGTCGTGGTCAAAGGTCAAAGGTCACGATCAAAGGTCAAGTGGTCTGCTGGAATCGACTCTTTCTATACTACTTATATTTATTTTTATTGAATGATATATATTTGTAAAAATGTAAAATTTATATTTTGCGATTTTCAGATTTAAAGCTATTGAAGATAAAATAGACAAAGGAATGGAAAAAATAATGACAAAATTTGAAGTGGAGCCATATGCAGTACTCGACTAGCACCCCAGGAAAATAATCTCATTTTTCAATAAACAACACGATATATATTATTAGTTTAAAAATGTTGTATATTATTTATTTCATTACTTACGATTTCAATTTTTGAATTAACATTTATACTTTTCATAGTAAAACACTTTACTTATTTATAAATAACAGCCTAACCGGAACAACCATTTAATGGAGCAAAATTTACAATAAGTGTAATTATTGCATAATGGATAATTCTTAATTAACTGTTGAACTGAATTAAAAAAGGAAGCACTACAAATTTTTTTCACTAGTAATTACATCATTTTTTATATGGTAAATCATATATATAAATAATATATATTAAGTCATACAAATTATATCACAACATTTATTGATTTTATTAATTCTGTGCGATTTAATATGATATCGTATTATTATTACAATATTATATTATTTTGAAAAATAAGACAGACTTTTAGAATTGATTTTATAAAAATATGTAATTAAATATTTTGGAAAATGTTTCATTTATAATTTTAAATAAATACTTTAGCATGTTCAATCACAAAAAAAATTACTTTATAAGACTACGTCCATTACGTTCATTCTTTATGTATGTATAAATGGTTTTAATTATTAATCCAATTTCTATTGTATAGAAATTCGCTTTAAATAGAAAACCATTACATCCAGTTTAAACATTAAACCTAGTGATTCAAAGTAAACTAAAGTCACGTGACCCAAAGTAAACTAAAGTCACGTGCCTCTAAATAAACCAAAGTCACGTGACCCAATGTGATATATCACACACTAAAGGTACAAGAAAACTGCACCTTATTGTTATCCAGATGTTCTGAATATCCGATAGCAAGTATCAATGTGTTGAATACAATTAAATCACGTCAATATTGTATATTCATATACTTAGTATTAAATCACGTAATTATTAAAGTTATTTAATAAAATAAAATTGACTTTTAACATTTTCATTATGAAATAAAGTCATTAATATGTTTATACAATGTTTATTTTGAAAAACTTTTTTTTATTTGAAAAAGCAATCGTTTTGAACTAGTCTAAAAAGTTTCAAAATAGTTAACAAATGATTACATGTATAAATACATAATATTTAGAAGTAAAAGACACTTTCGGTCGAATAATACGTTTTTCATAGGCACAATAAATAGTATAATTATCATTGTATATTTTACTTTAATTGTATATTATAACATTTTAATTAGACAGTAGTAACACACAGAATACTATTAATCGTGCATGCAATAGAATTAAAATATTTGAAATAAAAGAATAATATTTGTTGATGTTATGCTGCGCAAATTACGTCTTCATTTTTTAGATTGAAGCTGTTGCATAATTTGCTTAAATCCTTCATCCATTTTGTCATTGATATCAATAAATCTGAAATAGATAATAGAGTAAACTATTATATTTTACACTTTTTTTACTAAATTTATACACTCCAAATTCAAATTTTTGTACTTTAAAATCTTTCCATGAATGCAGGTAACCTGTCTACAAAGATTAGTCAGCATTTTTTAAAATATCAATACGTTTGAACTGGTTTGTACCATTTGATATGCTACATGTTATAGATAAATGATATGTCATAGATAAATGGTATGTCATAAATAAATGGTATGTCATAGATGAATGGTATGTCATAGATAAATGGTATGCCAAAGATAAATGGTAAGTCATAGATAAATGGTAAGTCATAGATATATAAATGTAATAAAACATTCATTATATGTTATAATATATTATTATTTAAATGTTTGCCATTTAAATTTTCGAACTTATTCTGAAAATAAAAACTCTGTATGTAACCAAAGTAGTATAGGAAGGGTCTATTTTGCCGCAGTTAAAAATAGATTTATGAGTCATAAACCCCCCCTACCCCACCTGAGTAAAATGGTTTTGAATTTAAGCGCCAAACTTTTTTCTTTTTTTTCGACCAATCAGAATCGAGTATTTGTCGTTGACCGATTTAAACAATATCGAGTTTGTTTCCGACTAATTCAAAGTCAGTGAGTTCGATTTTCCTACTTATAATTAGATTAAATATATTCCAATGTTAGTAATCGATCATTTATTTATTTTTCCCAATATAATGCATTATGGTCATATATATACAAG
>JAUZND010038091.1:0-21569 GCA_034780555.1 Coelogynopora nodosa
AAATAATTTTTATCTCATACACGCAAGTAATGTGAATGCTGTTTGCGTGACTTGCCTTGCGTGATTTTAATAGCAACGCATGTACATGTACATGCGCACGCACATTATCACGTAAGTCCAACACGCAAACGCAAGTAATGTGAATCGGCCTTTAAGCTAAGCGAAAAACATAACTGTGCTTGCCATGAAATGTTTTAATAGAATGAATAAAATTTACACTCCAATAATTGTGTAATAAAGCGGCTTATTGTGTAATGCAAACTAACCCAATATACTAAAATTGCAGGTTTTGCTTTAATACAGCTGCAAGAATCGTGTCAATTTAATTATTGAGGAAGTAATGACGCTAAATGCAAAATAAAATAGAGAATGATGACTGTAGCAGAATAAGGATGTTGGATAATTCTTGTTTGATTAATTTTAGTTATTAATAAATTTTATTATTTATATTATTAATATTATTTATAAATGTTAGTTATAATTTAGTTATTGAATGGAAATATTTTACTTCTTTTTAAATTAAATTAAATAAATAAATTTATAGTGATGCAAAACAAGAATCAACTATGCAGGTAAAGTATAAATTAATTTTAAAACTAAAGTAATTTTATTATTAAAAATTGTGAAAAAATTGTAAAAAGCTTTTAACTTTTGATGAAGCTATACATTTAAGTCAACAGTATCAACATAACATTTTTGTTCGGATTTATTTCACCTAGATGTTTCCACGTATTCGTTGTTGTTTCATGACATATTCGTAAAAAGGTCTATAAATAGATATTGACCTAAATTCAAGGGAAAATTTATTTGCAGAATGAAATTGTACTTATTATTTTATTTTTAAGACTTTAATGTATTTATCATATATCACGAATTTGTTACTTAATTACTTATGTAATATGATATAGACCATTTTTATTATGTTCAAACTAATAATATCTACGCTTAGAAAAACTCACAACACGTTGCACGAATAAAATGTTTTACCCATGTGCATTTAAGCTATAATAATGAAGTCCATCCATTTATTCCAGTAATTATCACAAAAAACATAATTGACTAGATAAACATCATTCATATGTTATTTATTGTCCCTGATTGCTAAAAGTAGAACGGT
Organism: Coelogynopora nodosa; assembly: GCA_034780555.1. Lineage (NCBI taxonomy): Eukaryota > Metazoa > Platyhelminthes > Proseriata > Coelogynoporidae > Coelogynopora > Coelogynopora nodosa. Next base: position 1,118 of record JAUZND010038091.1, read on the forward strand.
GAAGGGAGGGGGGGGGAGGTAAATATGACCCACATTTTGTCTAATTATATGTATGTAAAAAAATTTACATCCGAATTAGCTGCTGAAAATTAAAAGAAGGTATCTTGGGCTGGTATAGAAGTTACGTCAAAATTTCACATTCTATTTCAATAAAAAATTCCCCATGTTTTGACATAATTTGCGGTATTTTAAAAATGCATTCCGTATTATAATTGTATTATGAAATTATCAAAATTTATTTAGAACTATTTTCGTGTAATTTTGTTGAATTTAATTTAAACAGTTAACATTTTATGACGTAATTAGTTAATTAAAAAATTAAATGTTAGATTAAATTTATATATTATTATCTCCTAATCATTAAATATATATTTTTAAGAAAACTTTCAATATCCTTAATTAATTCACATATAAAACGTATTTAAAAAGAATGTAATACCACAGCAGTGTTTATTGCCTTAATATAATAATTACATATACTTTTCAACCATTTTAAAAAATATATTCTTTTATAAATTTCTTTTGTCAAATGCTAAATTATATATTTGGATAGATAATGTAACAAACATACTATTTTAATAGTAAAATGGTTTGGTATTGACTATTTTTATCATCATATATTCTTAAAAGATTAAGTGATGTCTGATGTCATTGACATTTAACCTCGTGACATCAAGCATATTTTCGAATGTTAAAATCCTTGCTAACATTTTATTAACATTTCAATTGGATTAGGATTTTTTTTTATATACAGCTAAAATTTCTGCCGTTAAATAAATAGAAAAACAAACGCTATGCGTATGATTTTATCGACTGCCATTTTATTCGAGAAATAATCACTCAACATAATTGACGAGGATAACTTACACTAAAGATGCGTTGCACAAACAATTCTCACAAACCAAACTTTTTATATGGAATGAACGAAATCAAATGAGATGTGAAGAAGCTGTAATATGGCAATCAATATAGAGAGATATATAATAAACAGACATTTCATGATACAACCTGTACAATAATATCCCCAGTAAAATATCTCTACTATATGAGAAAGAAATATTTATGTTATGACAAATTTACAACCGGATAATGAATGACAAGCTTATCGGTAATAGACTGTGTATTTATAGTTTTTTTGGTTTCAAAAGGACACTTTTGTTCAACTTTAGTTGTTATGACGACGAGAATTAAGTTACACAAAATGTTGTACTTCATATGAATCTATATTGAAAAACACAACTATTCCAGTATGAAGGTCCATATAAAACAAAGGATTAATAACAAAACTATCAATATATAGATCAAAATAATAATGTAGTAAACAAAACATAGCTTAATTAATTTGAAGTCAAAATATTTTAAGTTTTTAGTGTGTGTGTAATTATATCATCTGATCCTGCTGGCCAGGTTCATGTTAATTATTAATTCGTATTTTTCAATGAAAGCCATTCTTTATTATACAACAACAATTATCAGATCATCTAATTAATATATTATTTAAAACGAATTATAAATTATGAAAATAAATCAGTGCTGTTAAATATTGTTCTGCAAATTATAAATATATTACTGTTATATATACTGGTTACATTTATAGTTTAGTTTCCTTTGACATATTTGATCATATTAATGTTAATTGTTAAAATAAAAATTAATGGAATATATACAAGGAGTTTTAAATGAAATAATAATTAAATTGATTGAAAATTTCCTGTAAAAATATTAGCTAATAAAAAAAAGTAAACCAATTTCACTTTTCATTATTGAATTTTTTTAAATATTTATATACTCGTGAATAACAGTGTCACAGAAAAAATTTTAATCAGATGTTTAATATTTTACAATTACTACTTTATTGCAAAAAAATAGTCCATAATTATCTGATTAGATATACTATATAAAGCAAAATTAAAATAGATGTTTCAATAAACACAAAAACATCAAACTGAACTCATTACATAAGGAAATCTCTATCAGTTTGATATAATAGTGGTACATATATCTAATTAGATATATTATATATACGCATCAATTATTAATTATCTATAAAACACTACACAGCTACCTATGTTGGATGCTGAACAGGAAATGAACAATGAAAGGATAATGATAATGATTGAATTGTTATTAGTTGATATTAATGGCTAGATATGTAATTATTCAAAATGTTTCAAATTTAGAGCTCACTTTAGAAAATATAACCAGAAATCGGCGAAGCTAACATTTAGAATGATATATATATATAAACAAAATCTATTTATTTGATTAATAATCTAATTATTTTTAGAAATAGAAGCAAGTTATGCAGTAATTAATTAAAAATAATAAAAATAATAAAATATTATATAGAATTATAGGCGCATAGATAATCATAATAAATGTTCACATTACAAAATGACATACATATTTAAGTAGAAAATCCAAACTATTAAGTAGGCTATACTATAACAGCAAGAAAATAATCTATATAAAATTATATTCATACGTTTATAATGAATATTTCCAACCGGTTGAGTATTATAAGTGACAAAAGACCTATGACACCGCACTGTGAAATACGCCATTATACCGATATCGGTCCGATTTTTTACATAATATTTATTTAATATATTTAATATCTATTACAATTTTAATATTTTATAATATTACAATAGACATCTTGCAGTGTTAATCGCTCAACAATACATGATAGTTGCCAGTAATTTGACTCTTTCCCATATTATAATATTGGTTAAATAATTAATAAAATGTGTTAAATAAATAACGCTCTACATGTTTTTATCCGTATAGGCCTATAGTCCAGACATCAACAGTTATGAAAACACTGACGGTATTAACTCAGTGGGTTTTTTTAAATAAAAATATAAACGTATAAAATGTAATTTACATTATTCTCAAAATTATTAAAATAAATTATTTTAAAAAGACTTAATAGATTGGTTGTAAATTTCGTGTGTTTCCTTATGGTTTGCTTGAACCATTTTAAAGTAGTTGATTATATTATTTATATAATACACTAGGCTGATACGATCGCGTATCTATCCATTATATAATTAAGAACTTTTCAAAATGTTAATTAATTAAAAATTTATTACATTAAAGTAATTCATATTGGGCTAATATAATATTGTGGAATATATACTTTTAATGGTATACAAATTCAGAAAAAGGTAAGGAACAAACTGTACTCTTAGATAAAATAATGGACTATTATCCTTGGTTGTCCGCAAACATCTTACATTAGCAACCGGAGTAAGTTTCTGGTAGTCCACAAGGGGAATAGTATGTAGTTGTCTACGGGTAGTCGTACTCTAGACATTTATAGACTGCAGTTATAACCGACGATTGACTATATGGAACACATAATGTCAATCTATAATATTATTCAGCTAGTACCCAGAATATGTACACATAAGTGGCTTAATATTCACTGTGGGTTCGATTTTTATTAATTTATTAAAATAAATGAGAGAAAAACTATAATATTGTCATTTTGGCGCCTTATGCCAGCACATCACCGAAGCAGTCGTGCCATCTGGACCAGGGTCCCCGTCTATCCGCTAATGAGACATGATGTCATTCTAGTTAAGAAATATATTTTGTTACTTCTGTTAAACGTATGTCTATGAATTCATTTAGCGTTAGTTAAAATAAGATTCAACTGCTATATCAACTTTGTAATTAAAAACTTACAAATAGTAAATAGTATTTTTTAAATTGATAATACAGATGACTTTTTACACATTTTTATATTTAAACTGAAAAAGTGGGAAATTATTTAAATAAAAGATAAAATGCTTAGTTTATTAATAAAGGCATAGTACATACAAATAAATAATATTTACACAAAGAAATATCTTCAAAATGTTTTTTTTTAATTTACAGTGCTGTATTTATTCATTATAATAACAGCTAGAAATGTATATATTTTCAACTTTGTTTAAATATTATTTATTTACTGATACAATAATGCAATTCACCAAAAACATGCAACAAACTAACTAAAAAAACTCAAAACCAAGATCCGAATAAAAAACCATATATTTCGATATTTATGGTCTTGATTTATCAGTGCACACTTCAAGTAAATCTTTTATAATAAATTGTATAGTAATGCCTTTTCAAAGTAATCACTTCCCTATTCACCATTTTTACATAACAAGCGCTATGTGACACACCTATGACAGCACCTACAGAAAACTAAACAGTTAAACTACTTCCTGTTTTTAAAAAACCACGACAAATCACAACTGAAAACTGTGTGTGCTACTCATAGAATATAAGAGTGGGGGAGAGAGAGAGAGTGGGAGAGAGACAAGAGAAAGTGAGCAACCGCCTACCTATACCATCTTCATGAGGTTGGTCAGCCTTGTCGTCACTGGAGGGACCGCATCCCATATTGATCCGCTCTGTTGTCGATGACCCGACCTGAACTAGGTCATCTGGAATGGAGAGAAAATCACACAGAGCTCATTAACTAATATGCAACCTATAAGACACAATCATATTATATAATTAATAAAATAATATTTATTAATTTTATTTCTAAAGGTTCCAAAGCAAACTATATTCGACAGTTTTTAGTGAGGTCATCTTAATTTTATTTTTGTAAAATAGGAAAAATTGCTCACGCTTTAATTAATACTAATTAAAACAGCTGTATAAGACATGTAAAATTATTCAGTGTAACGTACAGAAAATGACATAATTTCGAAACCTTTGAGAACAAAAATAATAATACGAGAAATTTTATGAAATTGAACAAATCAGGTTTCAATAATACAGAAAAAGCATACATCATTATTTGTTGCACAAACTTTGTATTTCATTTTCATTCATTTTGTATAAATTCATTTCAGATGAATTGTGTATTGAAACATTACATTTACCTATTACTTATTAGACTACCACAAAACAAGTTCAATTAAAATTTCAAATATTGAAACCTATTAAAAAAGAATTAGTTTTATATGAATACTGGAAATAATATATATTAAACGAACAAAAGTATTAACATTTATTTAAAAAAATTAAATTAGAATAAATGGTTATATATTAAAGTCTAATATTAACAGTAAAACTTCCGAATTGGTAATAGCAAAAATACCAGAATCATATTTTTTAGTTCTAGCACAGAATAGTTGTTCATTTAAACTGACATTATCAAGAACGAAATATATGTTGATTATTCATCATAACTTAAAGATATTTACAAAGAAAAATTAGATGCGTGACGTGACGTTATCTATTAACCTTATATCTTGTTTAAATGTTATAAAACACATTTCTACAATAAATACTGTTTTTTCAAACATTAAACATAATATATGAATTAGATGACACAAACAAATAATTTGAATAATAAAAATATCAGTTACCGCCAACAGAAATAATAAATATTTCAATATAATTGTTTATTGTTTTATTTAATGATGAGATCATACAATAGACACAAATTAATAACTTGCCTAATTGAAATAAATAAATGTGGGATATAATGACAACTTGTTCAAAATACATCCATATGAAATTTCAGCTAAATCTATCTTCCACAAGTAGCCTATACTATGTTAAAAAGAGACTGTATAATTTCATAAAATCATTTTGGTTAAATTTATACATTATAAACACTTAATCATGTTCCCATACAAAGTATTTTCGCGTCTAATTCTGCTAAAAAAATTACCAAAAAAGTTGATTATTAAAAGAGCGGGCATATAAAACAAATTTTGTCGCATAAATTGCAGCTTCTCAAAAAGATAAGTATTTTCTATCCTCTCCTCATTGACGGTCCTACGGCAAATTAACACAATATTAACATAATAAACATTTACAGTAAAACCGAATTAAAACTACAAACATTTATATTTACATTTCTGTTTTCATTATCCTCGAATGTTGAACAACAACTAAAAAGCGAAGTTGTCCATCCAAAATATGACAAGTTCAAATAACAGGTCACTATATCACGTTCAATAAAGGATCATGTGTAGTTATAGGTTGTTGTAACACTACACCAGTATTGTTCTTTAATATTTAATAATAATAAACTTTTAAATTGTTCAAAAATAGCAATAACAAGATGTTTAAAATTGGTAACTTAGACTTATTTTAGTGGTCAGATATTAGCTTACATACTTTAAAGGAACTATTTTAAAAGTTAAAAAACGAATCATTACAAATAATAATAATAGCAATGTTACATTTTCGCATAAATTAGCCACATAAAGAAAAAATAACAAAATATATAAAGCTTGGGAAATATGCCTTTATATTTCAAAAGTTCCCTTTCGTTAACTGACGTTATAAACAGAAAGTATGGGACGCGAAAATGTTAACTTATTCCAGTATAATGTTCGATGATAACAAAAACAATCATGTAAAAGTTAATATATTGAAATTATAGTCGATAAAAAAATTAATCATAATAGTTTAATATGGGTAAAACATACAAAACATAGACATACCTAAGCATTATTAAGTAGTATATAAGTATTATTATATGTGAATGTGACAATAAATTCGTTACGCTATTAAGAAGCTTTATAAATTAGAAATTTTCGTTGAAATGGTTCTTCGAATTTTTGCAGATATTTGAAAGAAACATTTTTTTAAGCATAGGTAGACCCGATACTGATAACTATTTTTGTGTAATACTACTGCCAAATTGATAATCTACTGTTGCAAGGAATTATACACAGAAATAAAAACTTACATGTTGACTTCTGAAATAAACCACTAAACATTTTGGAAAAATATTTCACAAGAGTAAAACAAACACTTTCGAAGAGGAAAACATAACAACTCTGTTAATAATGTGAAAAGTATAGAATTGTATTTAGCTATATAGGTAGCAAACACTTAGTAACTTGCACACCAATAAACAATAATTGTTAAAAACATGAATTCTAAAATAATAATTAGTACAGCAGTACTACCTTCAATAATTAGTAACAGAATACGCTATAAGATCATTACAATAAACAGCAAAACACTAACGAGATGGCGTTATTTTTTAATAATAGATCAATATGGAAAACAAAGCTTACGCTAATGAGAAAAAGACGTGCAACCTTATTACAGAGCTAAGAATCATATACTTTAACTTTTACATTTCAAAGTACAGTTAGTTCAACGTAAAAAACTCGGCCAAGATATATATATATATATAATCGAATAGTGACAAAGGTGGGACATTATATATTTTTAACAAAAATGTCAACAACAAAAAAAAAGCCAAACTTGATACATTTTTAATCAAAATCTGAGAAAGAGAAAGAAAAAGAGAGTAATTATATCTTAAAAAGTATCAATGTGATAGAATTTTCAATGTGTACCTATGGGCATTTTGTCACATAGATGGATAAAAGTGAAGATACTTCTAGTTTGACGATAGGAGTAAAATTATGAAGAAACATAAAATTATACAGGCAAAAAATTTGCAGAAAAATAATCACTCGCCAATTACTTCTTAGAAAGAAATATTCACCTCAGTCGTATCAACATACTTTATTGATACTTGAATTAATCATATTTCTAATATAACTTTGAAACAACTATATAATTTTATAATGATGGATTATAATCAGGATTAATACATTACTTTACTAACAAAAAATTAAATTCAGTTCTCACCATTTTTATTTTTTGCCTGTTTCCGTCGTAGAATAACATTTTTTATTCGTTTCATCTTTATAAATATAATGCTTTAATGTCAAGCACAGATTAATAAATGAATGCCAATAATATATTACCAAGACTAAATAAAGAAAAAGCGTGATTAGCTTTATCTAAATCAATAGAATGAAGTGTATAATAAGATAACATTTAAAGGGCATCGTGAACTTCAAGTTATAAGCATGTTGATAAATAATATGTCTATAATAATTATATACTGAGTATTACGAATTATTACAATATTAGGTCAAATTTTGTACTTTATTTGTAAGTAAGTTATCAAATATAAAAACAAAGAAATATCAACAAAATGACTAAAATAATAAGAAATAATATTAATATCAAACCGATTCATAGGAAATAACAACCAAGTCTAAACTACAGAAAGTCAAACAAACTGATTAAGTTGCAATGAAACTACGCATATTAAGTAAATAGAATTGTATACAATTCTAATGTACCTGAATACAAATTAGATTTGCGGATTAAAAATGTATACGGAATCCAAAAAAGTACATCAGGCCATATTAATGAAAAGTCATGCACAATATTTGGCATTTAGAATTTAATTTATATAATTAAAAAATAATAGACAGAAAACTAAGTATTCTAAGGATACTAAGTGTTCATCACTTTGGAACTAGCTTATAGGCACATTAAAAATAATGAATTTAAATTAGGTTAAGTTTTATATACAACGGTTTAATATCACATTTAAACCATCTCAAAAAGGAATTTCAAATTAGCAACACTGTTGTGACGATTGAACTTACAACATGTCACTTATTATATGACTAACTGAGATAAAGTATTGAAAAGCTGTGGTTACACTGTGATGAAGCTAACATAGGTGAGAGGCAGGTAAAATACGAAAGAGAGATAAAAAATAATACAACATCTTACAAAGTAGTAAAGAATAAATTTAATGGAGAAACATAAAATAGTAATTAAAGTCTACATTTAAATGAAAAATTCTGACCTAAGAAGATCAGTCTGCGTGAACAATTTGATTTCCAGTTTTTCAAATAGAAAAAATATATTTAGCTCTTCCAAAAATAGTGTTACTAATTTTATTCTTAATCATACTTAACTAGTTTCTCAAACAAAAATAAGATAGTATATAAATAGTAAACAATATTACATGGTTGCACATCTACCTAATTATCCATGTGTACCTGCTTAGCTATGATACTTACTTGTACATGTTAACCTACTTGTTCACTTACTTGCTTGTGTTGCTTAATTACTTGTTTACTTATTATTGTGTACTTTCTTGTATTATAGATTAGTCTGTTCATCGCTTGATCAATAAACCTTGACAATCTGATGCATACTTGTTTAATATGTATATATATATTAATAAGTTGTATAATATAATTATATTTCATTTTATTTTATTTTAACAACAGAACAAAGTTTGGCAGTTTCATCACTTAAACTATTATTAATATAACAATCATATATGCGGATAATTTTAATATAAACTTTAATTTGTGTGTAATTAGAAACTTTATTGAAATTTACATAATCAAATATATATATTTTAGTAGCCGGGATTTTGTTGAAATACCCTGTGCATCCAGTTTTAATTTTGCAATGATTCAAGAGATGAGCATCTTTTAAGATTTGATTCTCCAATAATGTTGGACTTAGCGCAACCAAGTTTGAAAGAACAGCAGTTTCGATATCCACAAATTTCATTTTGTCTAGCACATTCTAAATATTGACAGAATAAATAAAAATATGTATAATTTAAATTGAAGATAAAATAAATAGTTTATCTCGTAATCATACAATACATAATTTGAAAAATAAAACAATTTGATTAATAGAATACAATATAGTATAATTATAATGGAAAAATAGTCAAGTTGATTACTGAGAGGCGCTGCAAAAGTGAAGGGTAAGTTGAAAAGATTAAATTTATAAATTATGCAAATTTTACTGTTTTAATATTCCACGAAACAGTTCTCTATATATATATTTCATCTACATCTTCTACGTTGTAGAAAATTACCTTATAATCAGGTTTTGATTTAGGTTATATATAACACAATATATATCCTGTCTTAGATAACAATATTGAGACCGGAGTTTGTCGAATTAAATAAATAAACTATTTTTTGTTGTTGAAAACCGCGATATATTTTGAACACGAAATTAATTGGGAGTGCTGAAAAAATAGAAGTATTGGGGAATTGTTAATATTGAACAAATGGGAGTATTTGAGAATTTGGAAGTTTGCTGGAGAATTTAGAGTCATTGGATAACTGGGGGTATACTGGAGAACTGGGAGTACTTAACAACTTGGAAAACACTTTCAATAATGAAAGTGTGGCTTCTATATAGGTGATTATAGTCAGTGTCACGTATTGTCACGTGCGCAATGTGCGTCTATGACGTAGTATTAATTCCGGTCTCTTCCCGGGTTCATTCAAACTTCATTTTAAGTCATTCCAATTCTGAAGGCTGATATAGTTCAATATCTACTCTACTAGTTCTTAGAAAAACATTCGAGTCTTATAGAACTTAACAAAACTCTTTTTATCGACTAATAATAGGACTAGAATACATCACGCTTTGGATTCCATATTCAGTTCGCCTTCATTCCTGGCGCAGTTAAAGGAACAATTTCTGATCTAACCAATCACCTTTGTAACAACATCAAATTATCAAATATTTTGAATACAACGCAATCTCGAAATCGGCAAAATCGAAAGGTGCATTGACCGACTTTTCCAAATACGTTCAACAACATTAATCCCAATAATCAGATGTTGAAGTATTGACTGATTAACATTACTTAAAGCGTACAAGTCAGATCAAATAAAAATGGACTCAATCAAAACAAACTGGCATGGGATATTCAAATATATATTGAAGGAATGTAATAAAGTTGTTTTCTTATAACCTATTTAAAAAAATGATTTCAGTGCATACCATATTATGCTAACTACATATATATATAGATATACGGAATATTAGTGGACATTTTGAACTGAATTTGTGCTCTTAGTTAGAGTTTCAAATGTCTTTGAATTATTACCTGAAGGGAATTCTATATTATTGTAGTTTATGAGTGATTATACAAAATCCATTTGGAACCCGTGGGGGCAGTAGGCTAATCATTTTAAGTACAAGTTTACAATCTATACATCAAATCTATATGCTTTCACTTTCTGTTTATTAGAGATTAATAATGACATTCTTCATTAATAGAAAAGCTTAATATTGAATGTTGGTTATAATATAATATTCAATAGCTGCGTTAAACGTTACTTTTTAAAAATGAAACCACTATTACATACATTTCATACAAAATATTCCTGGCGAATAAATAATTTTCTACTATAAAATATCGAAATCTTCATAAAACAAACTGTTTTATACAGTACAATTATTTACTACACTGTTCTGAATTCAGAAATTAATAGATATATGTTAATATATGGTATATAATTAAATACCAATGATCGAAAAGTTTTCTAATTAATTTAAGTTATCAATTAATAAATGTGGTCCAATTTGCTTACCAGAGTTGCATGCCGTTATAATCAACAAATTTTGTGTTAAAAGGATAAACATAATAAATGCTTTATTCCCCATTATTGTCCCGAAAATCAGATATACAAATGTATATATATACTGTTATATATTATACTGTTTGCGTATAATGGATAATTTTAACAATTCAAATAGTACCTGTTATAAAACATCGTATATGTTATAATTACTACTTGATCATGTATTGATTCATCAATTGATTTAATCTGTCTGAAATTTCATGTCCTAATACCTACATAAAACGTATAAAATACGTTTTGAATATTTTCCTTTCATTTCATTTATTATATATTTTCAATTAACTTGTTATATATAAAGGAGCAGTTTCCTTAATTGATGTTTTGATACTTGTAAACAAACATTCTAAACACGTGCCAATATTTCAACATCCCATATTTAATAGACAAATTAGTATAATAAAAACTGATACGCGGAAAATCTTAGTTTTAAAGTCAGTATTTAATACACACACATATATTCAGCACACAAAGAAAGACGGCCGCCGGACTTGATAACCTCCCATTTTGTGGTTCCTGAAATTAGCAATCCCTTTCTTATCACGACTGGTTACTATACTATTTTTAACACGAAGGGGTAGTGCCGATACAGCGGAAAAAACGGCTTGCATAATACCAATCGAAAGGTCCAAAACCCGAAATCACCTAACGAGTATCGACCAGTGTCAATTACACCAATCCTAACCAGAGTCCTGGAAACGGAGATCATCAGAAAGTATTATTACAAGGCAATCGAAAACGTACTCCCAGAGCTTTATTTTAGTAACCAATTCGAAAACAGCTTTTAAGCTTCGCGTGCTCTGGATTTCAGCAAAGCGTTCGACACGGTGAAACACTGTGAACTTTTCAGAAAGCTCCCTATATTGAACCTACAAGACGAAGCCTTCAACTGAACAGTGGACCTTCACAGATCACCACAACTGCACTAAATATGAAAACAGTACGTCGGAAACGCTCAAAGTATATGCCATTGTTAAACTGGGATTAGAAACTGGTCTAATAACTTACATTACAACAACGACAGATCTACAGCCTCAATCCATGGGAACAGAATAACTGAAGTACGCCGATGACACCTACATCATTTGGTACCTAGCACTAACACCAACACTATATAGAGAGAGGAGGAACTTAAGCACATACAAGAATGGGCTACAAAAAATAATTTAAACCTCAATACAAATAAATCTCTAGACATGATAATAGCTAACCACAAACCCGAAAACTCACATCCTCCAACTATCTTAGGGAAAAAGGGAGTGACCGCAATGAATGTCCTAAGAATCCCTATCACGCACCGTCTGAAACCGAACTCCTACACCGGAAACGTCCTATCTAAAGCAGCACAGTCCCTATATGCTCTTATAGGTCTGAAGAGCCATGTTATGAATACAGAAAACCTCCATGAAGTGTATGAAGCAATGGTTATGTCTAGACTTCTCTCTGGAGCTACATCTTAGTATAGGGTCTTACCACAACAGATGAAAGAAATAGAATGGAGTCGTTTCTTTACAAGTTCAGACTTTGTCAGAAATGTGGTCTAAAGCAGACGAAGTTATGTTCAACGCAATCAGAACCAAACCCAACCATGTTCTCAGCCAGATGTTACCGGAGTCCGCAGAGCACAGATGCCCTCTAAGATAACGATCTCATGGTATCAATCTTCCTGTCTACGAATGACTTAAGGACTTTATACAAAGAGTTCTTTTCAAAACTTATTTAAATTAATTACTCCCGTTTTAATTCCACCATATTGACACTTTATGGTTGATTAATTCAAATGATTATCATTTCAAATATTCGATTGTTATATTATATATTTATTTAACATGCTTGTATACAATTTCGAATGCATTCTGTAATTTGTAATTCTCAAATATATGTGTTAGGTGACTATAGTTACGACAGTTACTAAATTTATGAAATTACCTAAAACAATTTTTTTTTTACTAAAGTGACAATTAAAGATAATTCTTATGGACAAAGATAACAAAAAGCTTGACTTCATAAAATACGTTATATCAATTTTTTATATTACCTTATTATATACGATTATATTGAAAGTCTACGCCTGTACATATATTAAAACATTAATTAGGTAATGCAATAAAGTCTGTATTGCCCGGTAAAGCTATAAGTAAGATTGACAATCTTGTGATAATCTAGTGACCAGCTAAGTCTTTTTATCACGAGTGTATTTATAACTCACGAGGCCGAAGGCCGAGTGTGATCTAAATCTCAAGTGGCGAACAAGTTTAGCTGGTCACGTTTACGCATAATTACTTTTCATAATTTTGATAATCATTAAGAAGAACTGAGAAAAGTTACAATTTGTTTTAAAAGTGATCAAAATTTTTTCTATTTTCCAATATTTAATGTGATATTTCACTCACTATCAAAATAACAACACAAAATCAATAATCAATTATTTTAATTTGAAATAAATTTAAATCTTGCGGCTTTTATTTTATTGTAATTGTCAATTAGAATTTTTGTCTTGTTTTATTACAAAGTATTTGTGGTAAATTAAACCTTCGTCATCCAGCAGCATTTAATAAGTGTACTGTCAATGTTGTGCGAGACTAATGAGCTGTTTGTTTTGTTATCTTAATTTATTAATTGTAACTATTATTATTAGACAAAAATACAATTTGTGTCTTGTTTTATTACCAAATATTTGTGGCAAATTAGGCAATGTAGTACTTTAAAGTTATATTAAAAATGAGTGAGGAAAATAATTTCTTCGCTGGTTTTAGTGAATAAAATTTTTGGACAATAGAATTCGATTGCGAAATGATTATCAAAATTGTGAAGAATATAGACTTTCTATATTGGTATTTCTGCCTGAAAATACTAATATTTTGAAAGTCTATTGTTATTGCTTTCTTCATTTATGATTTAAAATGTAAAATACTTTTATAATTACTAATTCAATAATTCACTCGTGAATAAGACGTTAATATTTCAACATTGGTACAAAGATGGATGAACTTGATTATTTGCTGAATTTAGATAATATTTCTAGTAGACAGATTTCGGGTTTGGATGATGCTTCACTAATCTTTGTGACTAAAGAATCAAACGATCGATTTATACAAGAAATATCAATGTCTTTTCGAAAAGATATTGAAGAGCTTAATAAGAAAGAATCTTGCTTCATGTTGACGGAAGATGAATTAATTATGATGGACGAGCTTGAGCAACAATCTGTGGCAAAAGGTACTGATCAGTAAACGCAGCGACTCGTTCATATGTTCCAACAATTTTTAAAATCAAGAAATTTATGCGAGAAATTCGAAACTGTGCCAAATGTGATGTTTAGTGATTATCTCAGATTGTTCTATTCAAAACTGAAGACTAAGACTGGGGATTTTTACGCCCCATCTAGTCTAGTTTGCATTCGTGCTTCGATTCAAAGGTATCTCACGTCACCAACAATAAATCGTTCAATTAATATAGTGCAGGGTGAAGATTTCAGGCGAGCTAATGGTATCCTGAAAGCCTTGGTGGGCCAGTACTTGCGAAGTGGCCAAACTTGTTAATAAAATTAGCCGGCAGAAATAAAATTTCTGCCAGCTGTTATCCGGAAAGAATTATTTAATCTATTTTTTTCAAATATTTCGTGGGTATAAAAATTAATTGGACGATGAAGAAAGCAGTCACATTATACAATAAACTTATTAAGTGTTAACTGGTAATAATATTATATAACACTTCCTTTATACTAACTTAATCAATTAAAAATTTGATGAAATCAAATTTAATCAATATCAATTAAATCAATCAATATAAACAAAAATACACTTATAGCTACTAACTATATTATACATCGCGTTTAAATACATACATTGATATTTACAATTGTTCAGTTGTGTATTTAATACTGTCCAAAACATTACTTAAACATTAAGTGAAGATTATGAACAAGATTTTAAAGATTTTTTAAATTTCTGTTTACAATAATGAAAAGGGATTTGCAATATTTTTCTTTAAAATAATGACAAGTAATAAAATGTTTCAACATATTAATTTTTTTAAATATGAGACGTCTATAATTACAAATTACTATATTACTGGTAAATGTATCAATAACTGAACAATATATTAATTATATATGATATATCGTATTCAAATAATTCACATAACATTATATAATATTTATCAAACGCAACATATTTTCTTGGCAAACCAATTCTGCATAATTCGTAGCAAATGAATAGATTCAACTTTTGTGATTGCAAATATTAGAATATACAGCCAAATACCGCACAATTAGGTATTAAATATAATTTTACTGAGGCTGTGGATGAAAAAAGTATAGCATTTAAATAGAATGACCCAATAATAAATTGCATTCATAAATAAAATATAATAAGTAAGATTAAACACATATGGATATATTAATGTCTATATATGAATATTTCAGAATTATTACATAGTAGTATTCATCTTTTTAATAAATGGAAATTTGAAGGGCAATATTATTCACTAACAAAGAATGCTATAATATGATAATTAATACAATAGTTTATAGTATTTAAAATAAACCAATTAATAAAAAGTAACAAGGGGTACTCTAAAAGTTATAGAATAGAATAGAACAGAACAGAAATATATTAAATTTTTAAAAATAATCCCATTGTATATTTCAACCATTTCGACTTTATCAATTAAAAATAAATTAATAATTTTAAAGTCATTTGAAAACTATAGCTACTTTAACAATCTGGGTAAAAAGATATTTTGTTGATTTTTTAAATTTAAATAAAAACATTATACTGTAGGATGAAGGTTCCGCGAAGGAGAAGTTTGATTTTATTGTGCATATTCGAATTATTTGAATTATTATAATAGAAAAACCTATGTATTATTTATTTGTAAATTTTTATTTAACGCTTTTTCAATAAAAAACGAAAAACTTTAAAAAGGAGGTATGTTTTAAAAATAACTTTTGTTTTTATAATATATTGCATTTATTGTGATTTTTTATAAATTGACATCTGAATTTAAGTAATAATTTTAGACTTTTGTATAATTATATGATGTGCACACTGTACAACAATAGACGTGTATATGGTACAATTAGTCATCTACAATAAAGCAAGAAGTTTCCTGATCAAACACAAATTATTTATTGATTTATCAGTTTCAAGTTCTGTATGCACATAAGAGGTATAGTCATTATATAATATCTATCTGATAGATATAATCGGTATTGTGACATATAGTATCAGCTGTTTTAGAATATAATAATTTTTTTGTAATACAATCTATTTTTGATACGGCATAATTTATTAATATAATATATAATGTAGTTGTAACATTAACGTATTGTAGATTCATCAACACACAATTTAGAAAAACACAAAATAGTCATTACCATATTAAGACTAATAATATAAAATACTATTTTTATTAATGACAAATACATAACAATTAAAATATGGTTCACTGAAATTAATGCTATAGCATTTTTACATAAATAATGATGTCTTTTAAATATCAATCTTGTTAAATAATGTATTAATATGTTTCCAGACATCTATTTCGTTACAAAAAATATATATTTAGTGATTCATAATCATTAAAAATCAAATACTAATAAAAAGGTATAACATGAATTATACAATCTAATAAAGGTTACCGAGAATAAAATATTGAAAATCATCTAATTTAGTCAACTATCAACACATGTACTAATTATTATAGCATTATAACTTTGCTATATAAGTATGCTTATAAAAGTAGATTATAACAACAATAATGGGGACTAAAAACAAATACAATGTATATATAATATCATCCATATAATGTATGAAATATTATATGGCAATGAAACACTTTATTTTAATTCTTAGGATTTATGATTAAGATACAGAATACTGAACATTTATGCAAATGAAATGGTGTATTTCTAATTGCGACACTTGCGGTGTTACATAATAAAATTACAAATAATATGATAATTAAATACATTTACATAAATTTAAAAACAATAAAAAGTAAATACGAATTCGTATTATTATTGTATTAGTTTCCTCAAATAATTTTAAAAAATTGCATGATTGCTTTTATTTAAATAATTGAATATAGTAGCGCAAGTGCATTTATTGGTGCATCTAAATACACTAATTTAAATTTTTTTTAAAACGAAGCTTTTTTTTATTACAAAAATATATATTTCTTCCATTTTAATTAGTACTACTGATCTTACTTGTAGAAGTAATAAAGTCAATAATAAGCAAAAGTTATTTGTTTCGTATTTAAAAATTATAATCTAATAGGTCCAAAGGTGTTAATTCTTTATAATGTTAACATTTAAAATATAAAAGATATATATATATATATAATGCATACGTATAAATGTTATTTTTTAAATGTTTAATGATTTTGCAAATCCAAATAAATCCCTAAATATGCATTCGGTTTTAAAAATTCGACAAAAATCTGAAAAAATGATTATCAATTATGAGCAATATAACTATATGTAACATGCACTTTACGAAGTTCAGTAGTTTTTCAACAGTAAGAGAGCTGTCACTATGAGACCGTATTAACTGCCACTATTGAAGAAAAAAGCTGTACCGTTAAAGATGATGTTAGTGTTTCTATACAAAAAGATCTTGCTAATTTAACAATATAATATTTCTACTTATTTATATTATAAATGCTCCTTGGTAAAACGTATGTATATATCTATATAGTCACATTTATAATTTTTCCAAGTAAATGTTTGTGTAGCTTACATTAATTGTTGCTTAAAAAAATACCGAATCGTTAGACAAAAATTTTAAAACAAAGTTGCCTATAATGTTTTTTTGACATCATATTTTTTAACGATAATATATGGATGATATGGTAAAAACATCAAAATGTTATTTATATACTTAGTCATTATTCAATATGGAGAAGGCAAAAAATGTCTTCTTCAAATTAAATTCAAAACAAAACAGTTAAAAGTGTTAACGTTTAAACAGTTTCACAATGATAAACAATTTAACAATTTGGCAATTTTAACAATTTTAACAGTTATTTAAACAGTTACAAATTAAAACTCAAACAAAAAGGTATTCAAAAGTCACACCCCATCAATAACCATTCAATAACTTAGAATGACGTAGGGAACATTAACTTACGCGACCACTCAGTCCATGCTGTTACTACGTAATTAATTAAAGTCTACAATAAATTATGTGTCAGCATACAACCATTGCTTGGCAAATCCTCACAATAAGAATAGTCACAACGTGTTCGATTCGGCGATTACTGAAACTTCTCAATTCTGGTTCCAAAAATTTTAATGAAAAAACATTTTTTTATGCATTTGTAGCTTGTGCACGAGCGTCATTCAGGAGCATATATTCATGATGCAAAGCAGTTTAAATTTGTGCATTTATTTCTAATCATGCAAAATAGTGTACTAATGGTCAGTGCCGTAACTGTATTATGACAGAAATGAGTCGCTGAAGGTCGCTGACATTGTGAGTTTTTTACACAATCTAATCTGAACGTCGCCTTGTCAGAAAAATAAAAGAGATCAATATTTTCCGTCACTTTGTAAATTCTTGTAAAGAATGAAACTTTAAATAAACAAACCTAATTTATTTTTCGAAATGTATTGTAGATCAGTTCATGGAATCTGCTTTGTGGTATTGACTTTAAATAAAAGTTTATTCGTTGTTAAATTTTATTAAATTTTGTTAAAATTTTAAGTTAATTTTCATTAGAGTAATCAATGATGTTACGATGAAGTAAGTTTCTATGATAGCTTCTGATTTAAACATGACAGGTTTAATGTTTTTACTAAATATCTTAGTTTTTATGCAATTTATCAATTTATGTATGTTTATATTAATAAATAAAGTTCAGTTTTTAAAATAGCCCTGTTACATGCCATTATTTTTGCCTATTATAGTATCGATAGTAAATGAATGAATTTTACATTGAATCCAAAAACCAGTAATCATAATTTATTTTTATGTATTTATTATTCTCTTGTTAATTATTGAATATTAATCATATGAAACGTTCAAGTTGCTCACACGCATATTTAGCAAATTTATTTATTCAACAGCAATTAACATAAAGACTATTAGAGCATTGTCCGGCATTCTACCATTTCACTTTCACCATTATTTTCAATGTGGACTGTTGTAAAGCTCATTCAGTGGGGCAAATTTTGGTCCCCAATCATTCAAGTAATCAAACGCCAAGGTTCTGTCAGAATCTGGTTCACTGGGATTGGTTAAAAAGTCCGATAAACTTGATGTTCGACTATTTCCTTGACCTTCGTAGATGTACTCAAGTGGTGCATCCGTAGGCAATGCATCGTTATCCAGTGGCTTCTTGCTTAACCAAGGCTCTGATGGTTTTCCTGTTGGTGGTTTTCCAATTGGTTTTTCCGTTTGTGGTATTATTGGTGAAGGTCGCCCGTCACCTAAATCAATTATATCGATCATATAAAGTATTATAAAAGAATCAATAAAGTGAATTAAATTTTAATTCGTTTTTAATTTAAATATTTGCAATGATTACCAGACGCATTAAATTTCTACCATCATAAGTCACTTCACATAACGATATATAATTACTTAGACAGTATATTAACTAAGACACTATTTTTGTCAAATAAATATATTTCGTAGAATCATAAAAACTATCTGTACTCGTCATCAGAACACACTCACAAAGTTAAGAGAAAATCATCCTCAAGAAAATGAACTCAAAATAAAATAGAATTTAATCACGTTCAAACCTGGGGAAATGCTTGAGTTAATAGAAATGAAATTTTAAAATTGGAAAAGTATTTGGAATCCCAGTATCGCAAAACATTTATGTCATTAAATTACAAAACATGTTCACTAAAACTTATATTCAGATAAAAAATAATTTTAAATCAATGTGGTATTACCTTCACGTTTAGGTTGTGGACGATTTTTTTCCAGAGCTTTTCTCAATATATCCATATCAATCGGGCCAAAAAAATCTTCTTCTTCTGAAAAGCAAAATTTCATTATATTTAATAAATAGTAATTTGAAATGGGAATGGTATATATATATATATATATATACAGAATAGTTTGGAACTATACTACACTATAGTATACTGTACTATACTATACTATACTATATTATACTATACTATACTATACTATACTATACTATACTATACTATACTATACTATACTATACTA
>JAUZND010038102.1:9649-21568 GCA_034780555.1 Coelogynopora nodosa
ACATGTAATGATAAACATGTACTATTGGCAGAACATGTAATGATAAACATGTACTATTGGCAGAACATGTAATGATAAACATGTACTATTGGCAGAACATGTAATGATAGACATGTACTATTGAAACTTTCAAGTAGTAAAATGGTTAGCTTCCACCTTTTCTATATTGTTTTTTAAAAAAGGTTTCCTTTATGCCCAAAAAAGGTTTGAATTTAGTTATATTATTATTTTTAAATATTTATTTTAGAATTATACTTTGCATGTACGTACTACATGCCAAGTAACTTTATTCAAATGTTTTATTTTTCTGTTATTGTTTTACTATTTTCCCCCAACTCAATAAAAACATTTCAATAAGTAGTTGTTTAATTACAAAATTGAAGTATTGTTGTGTAAATTTGATTGAAAATTGGTATGTTTGATTCGGGCGGCAGATTTCAATAATTAGTTATTCAGGTTTTATACCGCCTTTGTGTAAAACAATTAGTCCAAATTATAATTAGAATAATTATTTTGTAGCATAGAAATTCAATGTGATGACCACACCCCAGACAACGGGAGGAATTTCTGCATTATACATCATAATTCTTCAAACAAATAATTATAAAATCTGTTTGAAATTACCAAATCTACGAAAACTATTCACAACTGTGAATTTACGTTAATAAATGGCACTATAAGCAATATATGTTTATGTAAATACATTTAGTTTACGTAAACTAATTCTTTTTGTTTGATTTCTAAAACAAAAATGAGATAGCGGCAGCCGAGGATATGGGTGTATACTTAAAATCAAAAGGATGGAGAAATATTTATGCAATGCAAATTTTGTAGAAATTGCATCCTTTTTACAATAATGTCACTTTTATAATTGGATAGAAATTAGAACAGTGAAAAACGCCCACTGTCGTCTATATAGAAAAAAAGGGTGTAACTTTATATTTGAGATAGGAACTTTTACTGTTCAATTTGGAAATATTGTCCTATGTAGAATATTATGGAATTTATATTTTATACATGAACAACGAAAACATATTAAAAATAAACCATTAACAGGAAATTAATAAAGAGATTTCCAAAAATTAGCGAAAACAAAAATGATATAGCTAACCAATTTACGTAAACTGTAACGATGAGGCACTATCCAAGAAGATTGGTTAATTTGAATCACAAATAAATATTTATTATAACAAAATCTATTCTCTTAGTGATAAAATGGTTACTCAAAAACTCAAAAACTCAAACCTGAAGATTTAAACATGACTATCTGTCGATTACAAAAGGTACAAACAAATTCGCAGAGAAATATCCGGATTACAAATGATTGACATCGGCAATAAATTTAACATATTAAAAGAAATAGTTGTACAGTTAAATAAATAGTAGGGAAAAATAGGCTTCAGTTATGTTTTAAAAAAGAATACAAGTTTTTTCTGTCAATTAATTCCATTAACTTAATTACTTTTAAAGTGATTTTCAAAAATCCTAACCGGATGGGTACATATACTACAATAATTGATTGCATACTGTGTTATAATTTAGTTGGAGGTTACATCATCCATCACTGTATCATTAATGCAAATTTATGATAGTAAATCGTTATCATAATTAAATTAAACTATTCCAAAATCATCAATAAAATTAAATATGACGCTTACATAGTCGTGATAAATTAATAAGAAATGAATTATTCATTATTGTAAACACAATGACTAAATATAACATAATAATTTTTTTTATTAATATATCTTTATTATATATTTTATTTTATATCACAATATATAACATGTATGTATGCTTATATCATCATAAACACATGTGATGTTTTATCTCTTTTAAAAAAACATAACTATTTTGTTTTATCCATCAAAATAAAAATATTAGAAGAATACATTGACTATTTGTTGCTATACCATTTCAGAAAAATTTATTTTTATTATATGGATCTGACATACAGAAAAATTAAAATAACTGTTAAAATGTTTATTTTTAAATGTATTATTATAAAAAAAATTAAATTTATAATTTCCATATATTAAATAAGCTAAGTTGTTTCCTCAAAAAGCTAAATATTTAATTTAAATGAAGTATTTTAAAATATTTAATTTAACTAAAGTATTTTAAAATATTTAATTTAACTAAAGTATTTTAAAATATTCAATTTAACTATTGTATTTTAAAATGTTTAATTTAACTAAAGTATTTTAAAATATTTAATTCAACTAAAGTATTTTAAAATATATAAATATTTAACTATTAAATTATAATAAATTAAACACAATTAAATAATTTATATTACTTATTGATAACGTACTAATATCTTGAAAAGTGCACATATAGTATGTATTGTATGTTCATGTTAATTATAACCCTGCTATCAGTTCAAATACGACATGGAGAAAACACATACGAAATAATATGAAGATCTTCTCAGAACATATATAGATCTTCGCAAGACATATAATTTCGCAAAACATAAATCTTTTTAAGACATAGGTTCTTCTCAATACATAGATCTTTTCAGGAAAAAAAACAATATTTAGTAGAAGTAAATTTCATAGAATTAATATTTGATCGAAATGTAATTAAAAATAAAATTTAATGATAATTTTAATATACAAATTCAATAATAAGGCGCATATGAAACAATAATTACTGTACGAAAATGTTATAAAGATAATATAAAAACTGTATAAATACTAGAAAGAGTTTATGTATATATAACTTCTACGACACACAAAAAATAATGTTTTGCTTTTTATTTTTGAATTAGTATGTGTTATTTAAATTTATTATAATTATCTATGAATATTATAACTAATTTAAGAATGTAAAAAATATGAATTTCAATAAACTTAAAATAGCTTTGCATATAGGCACATTTTTGATCAGATTCAATATGCATAAAATATATATTTGACGAAATTAATTAAATTATAATTAATATTCAATTACTCCATATAATTCGTCAGATATCTGTTCATCAATTGATCTGTCAGCTTGTTAGTGTACAATATGTGACGCTGACATCTCAACAACCAGAGAATATATTTTAGGGTTGAAAAATAGTTAATTTTTCGAAGTACATAAGATCATGGAAATAGTTTCACAACCATTTGAGGTGCGAAGTTATACTAGGTATATTGTTTCTATATAACAGAATACTGTAATTTAATCTTTAAGTAATACAATGTATAGAATTATTCGACAAAAGATATAAGTTATGTTATGTACTGTTGATTTTTGTCGATTTCTTGATTTGTCATTTACTGTTCATTTGTTGATAGCGTATAATAAAGGGATACGTTGGTATATATTGATGTGTCGATCATTATACCCTGTTATCAGAAGAAATCGAAAATCCACAATCCGCGCGATTATTAAAATATTTGAAAAATACAGTTGATGTGACAAATAAAAACAAAATGATTTTGATGTAATTGGCTCTCACATTTTTTCACGTACAGTACATGTAACTTTGAGTTAAATTAAAAATATAAATACACTTATGTAGATAACCAGTTAACCATCTTGCCTATGTGAATCAAATGGTCGGCATTTTTGCCAGGAAATAGTTGATAATTAAAGAAATCAACTTTTTAGAAATTTATAAAATATTTGTCGGTATATATTGTGCGACTAACAAGAACTAATTTACATTTTAAACGCATACTAAAAATTAAAACTAAAGGTTTACATTAAGGACAAAGAGTAAAGGTTATAGCCAACCAACCAATGAATATATGTGTTGTTTACTTTATATAAATATACAAGGTAACTATAAATGCAAAATATTTCTATAAAGTGCCAGTGGTGATAACATGAAAATTGTATATGAAACAACATTTGATAATGTTACATTGCCAATGTATGAAATATAAATTCGACATGATACATTTCTCTAAATTGTCGTTCTATGAAACATCAATTCTTCACTATAAAGCCTTTCGGTGTTACAGAATCAAATGATAATAATTAGAATATCAGATGAAACTGCAACAACGGGAAGGATGCCGACAGACATACCGGGGACACCTGCTAACCAACCCATGTTCAAAGTACCAGACGTCTCCAGTAACTTCAAACACGAGCGCAGCTGCCATCCCTTCACAAAACACTCGCCTATGTAATAGCAATCGGACCTAAAGACGTTCAAGCTTTATAGTGAAGAATTGATGTTTCATAGATTATAAACATTGTTCAAATGTTGTTTTATATAGAAATTTTATTTTATGGCGCATTTTTATTTGTGGCGGAACACCCAACTTATTCAGTCTGCATATTGGTAAATTTTGGTCGGTATATCCACGTAACGAGAGGTGGGTACTACAGAAGTAAAGCCAACATTCAGGCGAAGACCCAAGTATCATGATGTATATAGGGCTTCACTCTTGATCGGATTTACGGTTGAAGACCAACAGTAGTAGTTCATAGAAGAATATGTTTACAATCCCAGTCGCAGAAGTGAAGACCAACAGTGGTATTTCATAGAAGAATATGTTTACAATCCCAATCGCAGAAGTAAAGACCAACAGTGGTATTTCATAGAAGAATATGTTTACAATCCCAGTCGCAGAAGTGAAGACCCACAGTGGTATTTAATAAAAGAATATGTTTACAATCCCAGTCGCAGAAGTGAAGACCAACAGTGGTATTTCATAGAAGAATATGTTTACAAACCCAGTCGCAGAAGTGAAGACCCACAGTGGTATTTCATAGAAGAATATGTTTACAATCCCAATCCCATCCCACCAACGGTCTAGTGCGGTCGAGCCTAAAGTAAGATTGATGGTGTACTGAAGGCGATTGGAATGGGCTGAAGGGGAGTTGAGCGCCACTAACTTTATAGAAGCTTGACCATTACTCCAGGCGATAAACCCAGACTGAAATAGATTTTGCATGCCACTGAGTTATTCGGGATGGTAGTGAAAAGTGAGATATGCTAGAGATGAAGCGAAAAACAAAGAGAACATCAAGATAAAGGAATATTATGAGAAGAGAATCTGAAAACTCACGTACTAAATGAATAAATATCAGTAGAATGTTCTATACATTACTGAAACAAGATGGTCAGGCAATAAAGAAATAATAACAAATGAACATCACAATATACGTTAGAGTTGAAATACAAAAAATAAGTTGTTTGTAATCTTTTATATATCCATAACAATCAGAACTATAACCATCCATATGTTTATAAATACAACCGATGTCCCTAATGATTATAATATTACGCCTACAACCCCGCAACCTCCACAAGCGACGAAACGGGAATGTAAAGATTAGAAAAGTCATACACTCATGTAAGAAACAAAAATAGGAAACATGTGGCTTTGGTCATTCATTCAAATGAGTATGAGCAGAAGATTAATAAAGAAAATATATTGCATTGAATAAAGAGATTACTAAGTAAAGGAGTGTCATAAAATGTAAGAAAATTTTAATAATAATAACGTAACAACTTGTACAAGGGACTATAGGCAAGAACTTTACTTGTAGGAAATAAAACAGTAGCGGACAGATGGGCAGAATATTCTGATAAGTAGTTTCAACTGTGACAAAACCGTAACAAAAATTCTTTTGACTGTGTAAAGAGCTTGGTGAGGTCTCGGACAATAAATAAGTATAGTACATCTAGAAGAACGAGATGGAAATGCCAGACTGATTTTCCAAAAGTGGAAAAGAGATAGGAGTAGACAATATTTAAGCTAGACTGATAAAGTACAAAATGTAATTTGAGTTGGCATATTGCATAAACTATAATCCAAGTATATAATAAAGCATGTTAAAATTAAATAAATCAAGACGTGAACACATTATTTTAAGTTTAATACTAAAAAAGTGGAAACTTAAGAAGTGCCGAATTTGGAGAATAATCCATAGATGATACATTACTCTAGAAAAGTTTATCTTTGATTTCTACTGAAGATCTAAAACCACAAGTAATCGTTTTATCGGAGCAACAACAATCTCACAATGTTATTGATTTCAAAAACAATACACGATGTGTGTTAAAAATCACTATTGGGACAATTAGAAAACACACTATCGATAAACAGTTGTCGATATAATTCCATCCGATTCAATACGTTTATGCAACTAACGTTCAGTGAATGCTTGACAAAAATCGTTGAAGTGAGACAAGGATGATATATTTCATTTACGATGTTTGCTTAATCCTTTATGGGACGGAAGAATTGCAGAAAACTTATGTTTTGCAGATGTCATATACATAAGTAATGTACATTATTCATGACAAAATCGTTAGGTCGACAAATTCAAAATATATTATCGTTTAAATAGTTTAGTATTTAAATTTTTTTTAAATTAGACATAGTTTAATTAACTATGTTTAATTTGAAGCAAAACATATTTTTATTTGAAAATTTTATGTTTTTGATGTGTGTTGGTGTCTGATGATGTGTAATGATGTTCAAAAGAAAATTCAATTTTGATATTGCTTGATTTGAAATAATTATATGTACAATGTACTTTTTAATCATATGTTTTACTTGTGCAATATGTAGTTTTGATAAGTTTGTTTTCGGTTCTTCTTGTTCAAGTTTAGTTAAAAACAATAATATTTCCATAAATAATATAAATAAACTCATTAGAGACACATACTTTGAAAATGTGATGGAAAGCAAATGTTTTTAAATAAAATAATTAATGGGTTACTTAATACATTTTAATCAATTGATAAAGGAACATATTTTATTATCATTTATAGAGCGCTAAATCACTTAGAAATATTAATTGAAGAAGTCGAAATTAAAAATATATTTAATTAAGCGATACATTATGTAATGTAGATAAGCGTGCTAATCATTTGATTTTGAATTATAAACGAATTTAGAAGCAATTGGTTACGCTGACTTAAGAGAGAATTATCCATGAGTAAAACATTGTTTAATCTATACATATTATAGCATTTTAAATATCATGTTAAATGGTGGGTCACATATAATTATAACATCATATAATTAAATTTTGACCGATAGAAATTATTTAGTTCAATATATTAACTAAAATTAGGGTGAATATAAAATTAAAAATTGGGTGAAAACATAGTAACCAACAATAATATCAATTTTCACTGTCACTTAAATATTTTATTTGTTATATTTTTGAATTCAACAGAAATCGTTTTTTCTTCGAACGCAATTATTTGTTATATATTGTATTTGGCACATGTATTTCTTCGAAACTTCGGGGCAATATTCGTATCAATAGCCTCAATGGTGACCAATTAGAGTTATCATTTTTAAGCCTACACTATACTAATTAAAATTTCAAGTAATCAAACCCTTTGCACCAAATAATGTAAATAACTCGTTGTGGAATCTTGCTCTGTCTAAAGATATACCTACTTTATTCTTTTTAAGGTATGGCATAATGAACTATTTTTATTTATTTTAAGCATTTTTTTAACATTTTAGGATATATTAATAATCCAATTGACGCAATTCTTTAAGCCCTACTTGGAAAATGTTCAGTGTTTTTTATTAAAGCATAGTGTTAAAACAATTATATTTATGTTAAATGAACATTTTAAATTTTGCTGGAATTTTTAAAATCCTAATGCAATTGTTTTCATAGTTTTCATTGTTTGATAAAACAAGCAGAAATTTTGACAGCTTTTATATACAGCTTTATAAAACACAATTGATATATAACATATTTTGTTTGGTATATGAATTACAATATGTAATAGTTTTTTATATGATTGAAGAAAATACAATCCTGACAAGCCCAGATCTAAAGGAATTTTCAGTGGGCATGTGCAATGGTTAAAATGCACAATGCGGTTAAACTGTTACGCACTCAGAAAATCATAAGGTAGAATTCATAATAATTATTTCGTAATAAATTACACATTTTAAAATAAATAGTATTTTTGAATTATGCGAGTAATTTATGTTCCATTTCAAAATAGAAGGATATTTTATTAATTGTATATAAACTGTTAAAGCATTTGGCGATGATTGTTGATGATGAAAGAAATTAGGTGTTCAAAATAAATGCTATACTTTTTTGTTTAATGATGCTTAAATAAATTTTCAAAATGCAGTAAAATTATTTGCTCTTTACGTAAATATACTTTTCCATATGTAATAATGAATAAGGAAAATACTAGAATATTATATTACAAAAATATAAAAAAATATGCAAAAATTAAAAGAAAATGTGACGAACTGTATATAAGCAAAACAATTTTTTCAGAAAACAATTAATAATAAATGTGAACTCGGATGTTTATTATTATAATTAGAACTATTAGATCATACAGATAGCTCAAACTATATATGTGCCCGCCTAAAAGCAGCTTGGAAAGACAAAAAATTATGTTTAATGATCATAAAACCTAATTTATCAGTTTACGAATGAAAGAACTAGATAAATGAGATATAGACCAGATATT
Organism: Coelogynopora nodosa; assembly: GCA_034780555.1. Taxonomy (NCBI): domain Eukaryota; kingdom Metazoa; phylum Platyhelminthes; order Proseriata; family Coelogynoporidae; genus Coelogynopora; species Coelogynopora nodosa. The sequence continues at coordinate 18,072 of JAUZND010038102.1, forward strand.
AAGTTATTAAGCTTAATACTTGATGAAAATATATAAATATAATTATGCAGAACCTAAAATTACTATTTTAATATTTATTCAGTTATTTTACTGATTGCAATTAATTTTATTTATAATGTGACTTATTTAGTTTCGATTTATTTGGTTATTGGGTTAAAGATCAAGTTAAATGGAACTAAAATAAATGCATATTAATTTTCTCATTTTCTACATCTAGAAAATAATATTTTCTACAGAAATAAATAATATAATTTTAAATTAATATTACATTTATATTAGCGTAATTATTTATATAGATCTAAGTGTAAATATTTTAAAATGTTTTAATTATTAAATAATTCAATCTCTTATTACTTTCGTATGTGCAAATAAAATGTTTGATTTATGTTGAAAGAAACATTATTTAAATATAATTATTATAATTGATTGAAATGATATATTGTATTAATTGTCCCAATTTAATATGTTATATAAAATATAAACAAATTACAATTAAAATAATGTTATAGGTAATATATTAATATATTAGAAAAATGTAATGGTGTCATACTTACATTTTATTTAATTCATTAGACATTAAAGAATATTTATGTATACAATTTATATTATATTAAAATTCACTGCTCAAATAAATGCTATTTATTAAAAATAATAATTTTTATAAATTTCTTATGGAATCATTTATTTTTCAATCTTCTTGATTGTAAATTATGACAATTAAAATAAACGTAACTTTTATTTAATAAACATTGAACTACCTTTGTACAGTAAGTACAACAAAAATGTAATAATTAAATATGTTTTATATATTTCTGTACTATTTTACAAATACTAATTATAACCATTTCATGGTTGCTGAAGATTTTTGTTTCAACTAAATTTTAAAAAGTCCCTTCTAGTAATATTCAATTTATGTTTATATATATCTAAATGCATGCGTATATACATTTTTTTGCTAGAAATATATTACATAAATTATTATATTATTTTTAACGTGAAAACTGCTATTAATCAGTTATAGTGAAATAAAAAGCAAAACTAAAGCGCGATTTACTAATAATGATTTATAAGAAAATAATCTGCTTCTGCCGTAACTAATATATAATAAATAAGGCAAATAATAAGAAATAAATAATCATAAAAATCAAATCGCAAAAAATGTCCATATATTTTATAAAATACAACCATTAAAATGTTTTAAATGTAATTTATCACGTTGTAATTTAGTTGATGTTGTTAATTCATGCTTATTTCACGTCCAACATTATTATTGCCATGATAGTATCTATAATATTCGGCTTTGTTATTATGAAATTACAAAGTAGGCAAATCTAATTATATTGCGAAAGGAATATTTTCAGAGGAATCTTTTCATGAGCACAAACTCTTAATAGCTTAATTTATTTACACGTGTGTAAATTATCGTGTGTAAATTATCGTTAATACGAGTTAACTTATTGTCCAAGGCTGCATAAAACATTCACTACCTGACTTCACTGTATTTCACTATGTTCAATGTTTAATTCAAAACACGTCATGATGTTTCTGATGAAATCAGTGTTTAATCCATTCTGAAACGCATACAATTATTTTTAATATTGAAGGGATTAATTAAAAATAAAGATTTTTATGTTTTTCATTTTATGAAAATGACTTTCGGATATATCGGTACCAATTCTAGATTTATGATTTTATTTCTAATTTAAAATTACCGGAATCATTTCATTATTAATGTACAAAATAAAATTGACTTTTTAAAATAATTATACAGTATTTTTTACAATATGTATCCCAAATAATAATCTTATTAGTATTGCATTTTTATATACATTGATTCATTTCAGGTATCATATTATTTATGCCTAATTACACAAACATTAAAGCATTACAAATATCTAATTAAGTACCAAACGTTTTTTACACTGGATAAAAAAGTCAAATACATCACATTTTGTGTCCTGGATAATGGCTTTAATTAACATATAACCACTAGAGGCATGACTTATCAACCTCTCATTTCCTAGGCCTGTGTTATACGTAAAAGTATAACTTGTTGGAATTCCTTCATTTTCTTTTACTTTTGGTATTGGTCTACTTTTGACTGGTTTTTTTGAGTTTTTTCTAGGAAGTTGTACTCTTGTTATTTCCAGTTTTATTAATTCCTCTCCTTTACCTTTTGTGTATCTTTCTTGTCGGTTTTCTTTGTTATATAGTTACCCTTTCTGTTGATTTATATTTTACTATTTCTGATTTATTTCTTTTCTGATTTTGCCTGATGGTTCCAATCAATTCTATCAGTGTGATTGTCCAAAACTTGATTGAATTCGGCAAAATTGCGTCCTTGGTAGCAAGCTATACAGTACCTACGACCCCACTTAAATAATGAATATTGAAAATATTTATATAAAAAAGTGTTCGCTGAGACAATTTAATTTTTTTTAATAATGATCTACTTTTAAAATATAGAAGATTGCAACTGATTCTTACATTTAAATAAATAATTATTGACGCTTTTAATGTAATTGCTAAACAGTAATACTAATTTATACATTGAGTTATTGTTAATTATAATTTCTTAGTAGCAACAATAGCACTAAACGTAGATATTATATATGTAATTTCCGGTCATTTCTGTGAGTAGGAAAATCTCCGCGACCATACATTTTTCAACTCAACACCTTACTATATTTATACGACACATTATAGCTCTATATATTATATATTTGGACACATATATCTCTATATATCATTTATATTATATCTTTCTATATATTCATTGGACCAGTATAATATTTTACAGCTGCAGTCGTTTCTTCTCCCTAAACAGAGAGTCACAATTATCTTCCGAAACAAAGAAGCATGAATTCGGGCAAGACTACCTCATCATCTCCTCCTGCACAGCTGCATCTCGGCAGCACTTCCCTCAACCTGAGGCCCCATTCTCCCACAAGTTCCCTTCTTCCAGGCTCCTCAAGCAGGCCTACGAAGGTGGGTACACACACAGCCAGAACGAACAAAGATATTATAATACTGACTGACTGTCCCACCTATATTGGGGGCAATATCTCCCCATTTTCCCAGGGTTCTTATCTTTTGTTTACCTCCTATATATATATGTATTATCGAGTCGTAGAGGATTGCTGTAGGAGGGGAGGGCTGTTCACCAGATGGTGTTCTTTTATTTGGGTGAACTCGCGGGTTTTTTATGGCTGTTGATTATTATACAACTGAGCATTGCTTGACCCAGTTGTTGAATGTGTAATACTCATTTATTGTGCGCTTCTGCAGGATGGTGAAAATCTATAAAAATGCGTTACAATAGTAAGTAACCGACGCAGTATATATAATTATCTTTATTATTATTAATTAATAGAATTGATTGGAACCATCAGACAAAATCAGCTCACCAGATATAGAAAGAAAAGAGATAAATCAGAAATAATAAAATATAAATCAAAAGAAAGGGTAACTATATAACAAAGAAAACCGACAAAAAA
>JAUZND010038113.1:0-11684 GCA_034780555.1 Coelogynopora nodosa
ATTACAGATAATCGGGTAAGTCTCGATTGACAAAAGATATCAGACCGAGAATGACATATTTTATATCGACGAATGACACATTAATCTGTGAGATTTTTTACAGTGTACAGTTTACATTTGGATAATTCTTTATTTAATTAATATTCTAAGTCACAGTCCGGAAACTATTTATAAATTGATATCAGTTATAACTTTAGCTGTATTATAATAGATAACATTTTTAAATTCAGCATGGTCATTTGATTTTGTAATATAACGAGTTTTGTCAACTTTAAGGGAAATTCAGATTATGCATTTAACAACACTCGTGAAAATTATATTTATCGAGCATTATATTAGCTTCCTGTAAATCTCCCTACTGTACGTGTTTTTTCACGCCACATTTTAGGACTGAGCAAATTCGCCCGGCTAGCTCGGTCTGTCACGCGGAATCGCTCCTTCATTCTCTCCCAGAGTGACAATCACCACGGTCACGGTCACAGTCAACACCACCACCACCACCAACTCAGCCATCAGCACTCGGTGGCCGGGGACGGAGAGCTGCACCAGGATGAGGTCTCCAAGCTGGATACACCAATATCGGGGGTACGTGTGTTATATACACTATATGTCTATATGTCTATATATATATATACAGTATATTATGGCGTAACACAAAGGCGTAAACAAGTATGATGCTAAAAAATATATATATCTAATTAAATTAATAAATAAAAACGTAATTTTTCCGACCGGTATCATTTTCGATTTTTCAATATCTAAAAAAAGATTTCAATAAATACACAAGGATTTAATTTAAAAATATTTAAATTATAAAATCTGAATAGAATTACATTAGTTTACAATAATAAAACGTACTGACGTGAAAATACAAAATATTCATATTATAATACTAATCAATAGAATTTCAATCGAATCCAATCAATAGAATCAATACATTAGCAGAATTAATAATGTAAGAATTAAATAAATATATAATTTCATTGCTGCCCTGTCATCGAATCATTCAACCGTATATAGTGTCATTATAATGGATTCGGGAAGTGTTATTTCATATCGAACTATATTATAATGTCCACTGTCTATTGATTCGCCATGGTGTAGAATATATTAGCGTTTTTGTGTAACCGATGGAATTATTAATTGTCGTAATATGTTTTGTTAATTGTATGTTGTTCCTTGTTATATGATATACAATTTACAAAACGTATAATAAACCAAGCTTGTTGCACCTTTCAGACAAATAATACTGGCGTCTTTCAAAACCATTGCTTACAATACACTATATTCGTAACATCCCTATAGATTAATGGAATATTGGAATAGTATCCTGTTACATATAAGTAAACTCGGATTATAGGGGGTTGCGATTATTTTGAAAATTATGTGTTGGTAAGTTGAATAGTTGGAAAAAAATATGTGATTTAGTAACGTTAATATTAACGTATTAACATAATTCAATATAACAACAATTTTTGTTTATTATAAATTAGTGCTTAAACAATGTACATCATCATTACAACACATCATTATATTACTTCGTATATATGTTTCAGTCAATATAATGATGCTGCAAACAATTTTAATGTATAATTCATAATTTGAAAGTCTTTGACATGCGTTCACTCATACATATTTTCCTTACTTTTTCAGCTTGATTATTTTGCAATTAACAGTGTTACTAATTAATATATGTATACGCCCTATAAGACACCCTATAAATGATTTATATGTGGTGTCACGTACATTAAAAGGATGTACGCAAGTGTTTGTAAAAACATGCATCACCCTTATTTTGCATTAAACTGATAAATAAATGTTCCTCAATAAATGCATCACTCCTATGATCAACATATGCAAACGTTAGTACAGAAAACTATTTTAAATTAGTTTTGATAATGTAGATAAATTTAATAAGAAATAACTTCCTTAATTGTTCACCTAAGAACCAAAACGCCCTTAAACAGAATTATTATGCATTTTCCTATATTGACTTTGTATAATATAACAACGAACTATATAACAAACTAAGTTTAGCAATATATGGGGAAAGAACTGTAGCGAAATGAATACCCCTGTGACTATGCGATTCGAACAATTAACTGTTTGTATCAAACTGATTCAATGTTTTCGTGACTCTCCCGTCAGAGCGATTGCTATATCGTTATAGGCATTTTTGGAATGCTTCGTGTTCATCTATATTATACTGTACCCACAGCAGAAAACATTATATTTTAATTCAACTTATAAATTGACTTACAATTCACCATTTTGGAATTTGGTTTAACATCGATAGAGATACAATGCTCAGTTTGTTTAAAGTTATAATTATATTTATTTATTTATAGTAATTTAAACATATTGTTTTTTTCAATATGAATGCTAAATGATATGACGCATAACGGTATATTGAAACTAAATAGTAGGATTTGTAGACAAATTATGTATTTTTTTGTATGACTTCTTAATTTAAGAAGCTATATAAGGATAATTTCATGCTTCTCAGTATATAATATAGTAATCAGCGTGCGATATCAAGGTAAACGATTAAAAATGCCCACCAAGCGCGACGCGACACGACGCGCCGAAAAGCGACGAAACGCCGCGGGGCAAAAAAAGTTTATTCCCCACTAAGTGCGATGCGACGCAACGAAATACCATGTGCTATTATGGCTCTATAGAGAGTTGTTTATCTATATGAACAGACCACGCTCGATATCTATTTAACCACTTCAGCCCGCGGTTTCACGTATATAGATTGTGGAGATAAGTATGCAGGTAGCTATTGTTTGTTCACGACCAATGCATACAGTCTGTGTTACTGAGATACCCTTTCTCACTCTTCCCAGTATGTGCAAGAACGTGTGTGTATGAATGATGTATCATCAGTTATTATAGTGTTTGCATTGAAACATTCATTTCGTATTAAAAGTTTAATAATTTCAACTTCACTTTCGTCGCGTCGCGTCGCGCTCAGTAGAAATAGGCTCATTGAAATGAATGTATTCAATATTTTGCGGCACGTCGCGTCGCGCTTGGTGGGCATATGCCTTAAGAATTATTTAATTTTGATTAAGAACTGTTTCATTTTAAATCGTGAGGATATTTGAGATAATTTGAAACTTATTTAAAACAGGCAGGCCAGGCAGTGAACAGAGTTATCTTTTTTTGTCTTTTACGGTTGGTTTTAATGCCGTCAGGCGCTTGCATATTCTTGAATGTTATGCACCATTTTACAACTCCAACCGATGTGGATGATGTGAACCGTACATGTTTTAGACATCTGCTATAGACTATACAAGATCCTTTTTTTGTTCTCAATGTTATCTTTTCATGTGATGTACTATGCTATATGATATATATACAAGCTGAACTTTCAAATTACGATTTTGGATATATATATATCCTTTGAATCAATATGTGCAGCAACACTTGACCTTATGTTGCGGTATTCCTTAATATCGGATTCAACGTTCATTTATTTGGAATGGAAAATCTAGTTCCCATGTAATCAGAAGCTAGCTGTTTAGAAAAGCCGTTAAAATTCTCTAAAAAAAAGAAACTTTGTCTGATTCACATCATCCGTACATCGGACAGAGTGGTAAAATGGTGAATAAAATTCGAGATTATGCAAGCGCCTGACGGCATTAAAAGCCACTCCTGTTTGTTTATTTATTACCACCGGCGGTTGGGCAAACACTATACTTGTGCGGCAGGCTTTGAAACAAACCGACGTAATAGTATAGTAATAGGCTACATGACACAGCCCTGAACTACATGACATACATTACCTGGAGACATACATACACATACACGTACAATATCTATTTTTAGATCTAGAATAAACAGCTGTGCGAATCGTTTGAGGGGACATGCACTCTAGTATATATATATATATATATATGTGTATAATACTATCATATACGTTAGATATTGATTAATTCAGACGCCTATAGTGTGTGTGTTGATCAATTATATTTTTCAGAACGGGAAAGTGCTTCTTTAAAAAATGAATGTAAAGTTATGCTTTATATTAGTTATCAAAGTACGGTTACGTAGTAATTATGCCACATATCATATTGACAATAACGGTGGGCACTGCGCGTTAGCAATGCGTGTATCCTTGGTGTTTACAGCTTGTCAAAACGAAAATGGTACTATTATTATTCCATGTTGCTTATAATATTTGTTCTGAACTATAAAAACCGACAGCATGGAAATTAAAATTAAAATTGAAATTAAAATTACACCCCACCCCCACTAGATGGTTAAATTTAGTGATCCGATGGAGAACCACCTCTATTCAATGATTACCTCAATCCATTATATTATTATTCTGTTTTCTTGTAATTTTTGTAAATTTTGGTAATTTTGGTCATTTCTAGTCATCTTTGATGTCAGACATTTTTTATCAGTTTGCAAAACTTTGCAAAACTTCTGTCATTACAAAAAGGGTTTTTCAAATAATTTTAATTGTTATTGAAGAATATATTTTTACATTTTACTGCATCATGTAATCATGGCATCATTTCACACATGCGTTAGTCTAGTTTGGATATATATATCTTCCCCTACATTATATATTACGCTAAGTTCAGTTTTTATCGTAAATATATGTAAATGTTTTTAACTTTACATTTACTGTACAGCTCCGACAAAATTATAACAAAAAACTTCTAAAAAGTTAACTGTCAAAAATATTTTTTTCCATCCAAATAATTTTTTGGTATTAATTATGTGTTATCTAGTATTATGATATAATTAGTATTAATATATAAAACGAATGAATAAACTGAAATTACACACTGTTGTTTACCAATGCAAATTATAGTAGCAATGCAGTTTGAACAGTGTTTTTAACATTCCATGGTATATAATTCTAAACAAGAGAACATATTTATGTATGGGCCTACCGACTCTAAAATTCTATATAACAGAAATAATATATAACAAAATTACAAAAATTATCAAGCAATACGAAAAAATGCAGATAATGATAACGCCTGTAACAAACAAACTAGAAATAGTATTTATTAAACAAATATATTTGTCAAATATATTATCATTCAGATAAATTTTATTGTTTTATTTATTTCCCTAATTATTGATTCTTCACAAGCCTACTTTTATGATAGCTGCTAACTTTTGTGATAACTGACAACTTTTGTGATAACTTTCAACGTTTGTGATAACTGACAACTTTTGTGATAACTTTCAACTTTTGTGATAACTGACAACTTTTGTGATAACTGCTGGCCTGAAACTACCAAGCCTGGTAGTTTCACACCCTAAACTCAGTCGAGGTACAGCCAAAGCCCATTATTTAGTTTTCATAACCACTACATTCTACACATTAGTAGAATTTGTATTACTTTTAATGATTGCGAAGCTGGAACATTAGACATTGCCGAACACAGTATAACCGGAAAATCTATAAAAGCACCCAGCCCAAGAGACACTTCGAGCTCCAGTAAATCTTACACAATTGATGAACTCGACATTCCCTCTTGGAGAAAGTTGTCGAATGAAGTTTTGCAAGCAACAATGTCAGAAAGGCACTTGCCATTACAATTCAACCATTCACTATGCATCTTGTTTGCTGATATTCAAGCGTCAAAGTTTAGTCAGGACCTCAGAGTGTTTTGTCTTCTTCTATTTTGAAAATTATTTTATTCTTGATGATTGTAACACATTGACTAGGGGGCACGTGCCTCGCTCCCCTAAGGAAAACGTACACATTTAAAAATATATACGTTCTATTCAGTCAAGTCAGAATTTCAGAAGGGCGTAACTCATAATTTCAAAAGGTGTCCTATGTATTTATTGAAATCAAAATTCTGACTTCACTGAATAGAGTGTCCTCATGCAATCCTGATCACCAGAAAGAGCGCCCTCCTGAAATCCCAATCTTCAATTTATCGATTAATCGATCTAGCACGGTCTATTTCTACTTAATAGTCTAGGTTAGATGAGTGATAAAATTAGGTCATATATTTTTTTAATAAATCTTGTCCTACATAAAATAGAACTATATGATTATGTATAAGAAAACTTACGCCCTTTACGCCCTTAAAGATCTACGTTTCATCAGTCTGATCCTAAAATTATGATATATAATTGTGCCCTCTATCAAAAAATTATCCCTTTTCATTTTGTGCCCCCATGACAAATGTTCAAGGATCGCGCGCGCGTGAGAGTGATTTAATAAAATTCTACAACTTTAAATCAGCATAAAATGATTCAAACTAACGAGTATATATTAACACTAGACATCCTTAAATACCCTCGGATACCTTTCTTATGTGTATTTATTACTATATGGATACCGTCAAGGTCATAGTTCTTTCGGATAAATGATCGTTATTCAAACTTCATGTTAACCATGAATAAAGTTGTTTTGTATTGTAATATTCATTTATCAAATTGAGTATGGCCAAATCAAACAAAGCGATATTATAGTCCATGTTCTGATGGATGTTATATGGCAACCTAGATTTTCTTTTTATATGTCATTATAAAAGTGTTACCAAGATCTTCGCATTCTAAACAGCATCTGCACCTTTACGGGGGACTCTGTTTAGCCCTACTTATATTCATTATTGTTTTGGACAATGCGCTGAAAAGAGCACTGCACGAAAAACAACACAAATGTCAAAGTTTTCTCGAATTCTTCGAACTCATCAACCTCACAACCCTCGGTAATTCTGCCGAACTAACTCTGTGTCGCTATGCTCTCTCTGATTCTGGGGCAGCTCAAATATACTTCATATATATACGTGATTTTAAAGAAGTACAATAGATCGGGATGCACAATATCAGTTCCCCTAAAAGAGAGGTTCATCTTCACAAAGATATTCATAATATAACATGCCTTATCGTCTAAACACTTTTAGGAGCTGAAAGTATTTGGGAGACTGCAAAGTGGAGATTTTTTGGATCTGTGTTCACTATAGCACAACTTCTCTATAGAAACAAAATACATTCCCACGCATGATTCAGTAATCGCCGAGTCCAAAAACGGAGTCGTCCTCACCATCGCCTTTAATTATTGTATTCATTAATAGAAAAGAAAAGAAAAATTATAAAAACTTAATTTGAATCATCTTTAAATAATAAACAGAAACAGCTGTTGTCATTTATCTGGTCGTTATCTCAAAGTGGAATAATCTCAGTGGTATAAAATTTTAACAATTATGTGCTGCACGTCTTTTCTGTTAATACCATCACGTTCTGTATAATACCCTAAACTATCAATAAAGCCATTATCTGTTATTACGTTAGAGTGGACTTAAAAGATGGTTTTACCCGCAAAATATACTGGTAATCATAACAGAGACGGCATAACCTCTATCCTGCCTGAAAACTGTCCGACTAATATTCATTTTGGCATTTCAACAACGACATTTGTCCAGACCACCGTATTTTTCGATCACTGTTATTGTTTGTCAGCTGTAGAAACGTTTAGCAATAAAACAAACTGGTTTCACTTTTTCTTCTCGTAGAAATTATCCCCTTCTTCCCCTCTTCCCCTATTCTTGCTTTCAAGCTCTGCAATGTCAATTTGTTACACGTAACTGTATATTTTCTAGTTCAGCACATACTGATTGTATTTATTCATATTCATGCACAGGGTCAAATGACATTTTCAGACAGGTACAGGTTGTAACCTGGCCGAATAATCAATTAATATTTTTTGCAAATAGTTTTTAGCATTTAAATATTGATGAAAATACAGATAGGAGTACTGTTACAAAATCGGAAATGTACAATTCTTATGGATAAAGCCATTAATACATTTTATGTCGTTGTATGTATTGTACTTTATACCACCGTAATTCGATAATCAACAAATATATCGTGTGTGTGAGGCTATTGATTTACACAAGCAAAACATATGCTTAACATAAGCCATCATTTTCGTATCATCTCAAAAATTAAAAAAATCTAAATGTCACCAGAAAAGTTTGCCGGTAAACATCGTACCTTGAAATAAGTAAAATTAATTTATGATTTAATTATAGTGTTGTGGTGCATGGCAATTTAATGTTGTGATGCATGGCAATTTAATGTGTCCTTATTGAAATATTATATTATTGACTATAATATGCAAATTTGCTACCATCAAATATAGTTAAATCGTTACTCGGGGAACTTTTTTTGTTGAAAACTCTGAAAGCGTATGATTTGCTTGTGCATGATCAAATAATAAACATTTTTGAATTCTGAATATTTTATCATAATATTTAGCTAAATTCTAAATTAATTTTACTTTTTGTAGAATATTTTAATATGTCGTTAAAAACAATATAACGTTTTTGGTATTCATAATATATATTTATTTTATAATTATAATAATCTAAATCAAATAATAATGTTGTTTTTAAAGAAATATTCTTTGCGACGACACAATAAGTAAGTCACTTTATTGATAAGTAGGTCACTATATTAATAAGAAGGTCACTATATTGATAAGTAGGTCGCTATATTGATAAGTAGGTTGCTGTATCGATAAGTATGTCGCTTTATTGATAAGTAGGTCACGATAAGTATTTCACTATATTGATAAGTAGGCCACTAAATTTATAAGTAGGTCACGATAAGTAGGTCGCTATATTGATAAGTAGGTCACTATATTGATAAGTAGGTCACTACATTGATAAGTAGGTTGCTATATTGATAAGTATGTCGCTTTATTGATAAGTAGGTTACGATAAGTAGTTCACTATATTGATAAGTAGGCCACGATAAGTAGGCCACTATATTTATAAGTAGGTCACGATAAGTAGGTCACTATATTGAAACATTTTAACTTGCTACAAGTCTATACAACAGTCATTATATATATTTTTAAACCATATTGTACATTTAACAGTTTTACAGTAAGTAAAACGAATACTTAATTTGTGAACATTAACACATTGCAATAGGGACAAATACAACAACCATTCAAAATGTGTAAAAAAATCTACATACAAATATTACAATACTATAGTCTTAAGCACAGATAATATTACTTTTTTAAATCAGGTAGCAGTTTAGTTTTAATAAAGTTTTCACAATCATAAAATTGCTTCTGTAACATAGAATAAACCTTATTTTCTACTAATAAAAGTTTTAAAAAAATTTGAAATCCGAACAAATGTCCGATTTACACTTATCCCCACAATATAAGATCGCTGCATATAAAGTGAGAAAATAGTTGCTATCATTGTCAAACATGACAAAATTAGCTGTTTAAAATTTGTTCTAAATTAAAATTGTTGCTGTGAATTGGCTCAAAACGAGTTGGCTCGTTCCTTCATAAGAAAACAAATTTAGTTGTATAAATTGAAATATTGATTACATCTGCCAACAAATATTATTGAAACTCTATATAAAAACGAGCGTAGACCCTCTCCTGTTTATACATTGACTCGTTTTTCGATCACCTATATATTACTGGTTGGTAAGGAGTAGCTAGGTAATAAATCATACATTTTAAATCATTTAATTGACTCACTTTTTTTGTCTCCAGCACTGCTTGCTGCTTGCTGCCTGTTTACTATATTATACCTTGTGTGTTTATTCCCCTGGAGAGTTTGCCTGTCGAAATATGTTTTCCATATTATATGCCTGCTGCAGACTTCGATCTTTCCCGCATCAATTTTATGTAATATATTTCATGGGCAATGCAAGTGGGTGAGTTGTGTTAATTAAATCGTGTTTTTGACTAGTATTGCGTCACCAGAAGAATTACTATCATATTATGAACATCAACATAAATTCCTACTAATGCGGACATGAAGCTAAGTTCAGAATTTTAGCAGTACATTTTGTAAAGTGATATTACAGTATATATTATTCAGATTCAATTTCAGATATGCAGGCTCTCTTTATTTTGGAAAAACAAGCAATGAAGTTAATATTTCACATTATATGTGAATTCCTTTGCGTGCCTATTCTCATTAAACATAATTTAGAATCTAGAGCTAAACGTAAAATCTAATCGGTAACCTATTTGGATTTATTAAAATAACATATTTTAAATATATTTATATTTACATTAAACGCTTTTACATACTATTCTGCAACAAATACAAAAATAATATATATTTGTAACCACATTTTGCTGTACAATTTGGTAATAATTAGTTATATATTTTGCTAATTGAATGATATGTCAAAGAGTTAGTGATGTGTTTATTATATACGAAAATGTGACAATGAGTTATGAAAATAAAAAGTTCTAAACATTATAAACATGCTAAAAAATCCATCAAAAATTCTGTTTATAATATTTTACTATTATAATTTAGGAGGTATAGTATAGGCCATATTACTATAGATGCTACTACAATATCTATAATAGTACATTTTAGCACTTTATCTATTTTTCTTTGTGTTCGAGATTTAGCTATTTTTTAAAGAAATGTCCTAAACTGTTAAAATAATTTAGCACTCAATTTTGCACTCAATTTAGCCCAATAAATTATGTTGTTGTGCATATTTATACGTTAAAGTAAATAAATATAATATTTTAAAATATGTACACATGTATATATGTTACTCAATAAATATAATACTACATAGCCAACAAGCAAAAAAATAATGTCCATGTACTATTATTTAAGTATACTACAAATGTAACTTACATTTTTATTTTATGTGATATTATCATTATTGTTATAATAAAATTGTGACCTAATTGATCTGCAGATATAACATATAAATGTCAACCTTTGCACACAATTATCCATTGTGTTATATAGCCTTCCCATCTTTCTATGTTAATTTTTGAACGTCTAAATAAATACCCGAAACGCATATTGCGGTTCAACTTGCAAAAACTTAATTTAAAAAATATTCAAATTTTTCAAAAATTCAAACTGAACTGCAATATACAGTGAACAGCAATTCTATACCTTCATAAATCAATACAAATGCTAAAACACAATGGAAGTACTGTTTAAAAAATTTAACCGCAAATAAGGCTGAGAGCGTGAAACACTAATAATCCATTATGTGGTAAATATTTGAACAAGTTAATCATTGTTAATTTTCGCGTTAATCGTTTTCGTAAAGTTCCTAAAACCGATTATTCTTATTTCAGATGTGTAAACGTTATTTTAAATAAGGTTTCAATTAGAACAAATTAATAATATTGTAATATTTGTGTTTAATATTTTTTAATAATTTATATTTATACAATTTATAGTTTTTTAATATTTTAAACAATATAAAACATGTGTACTGTCCCATGTGTTGCGATATTTTCCCAATAAACAGGCTTTTGAACGAAAATCTTAACGTTGTGTAAAGCGAGAAAACATGTTTTTCAATTATATTGATACTTAATCAGTACAATGCAATGGTATCAAAGTTCTACACCAATAAAACAACATTTAAATTGAAGTATACATTGTAACAAATCCTGTATGTATTAGTTGAATATATATACATTGTATATGTGACTTTAGAACGTGAATTAGTTGATTTCAAGCAATAATTGACTGTCTATAATAATTCGTCCAAAAATGTTTAAAATGGCAAACTATTTATACTTTGTTTGTTATCTGTTAACTATTTATATATATATATATATATATACAGAAGCTGTGGGGAAAAGGGGAGGGAGAAGCGTAACTACCCGCGGGGGGGGGGGGGGGGGGGGGCGGGGGGGGGGGGGGGGGGGGGCGGGGGGGGGG
>JAUZND010038113.1:11694-44811 GCA_034780555.1 Coelogynopora nodosa
CCGCGCCCCGCCCCCCCCCCCCCCCCCATGTGCTATGTGTTATAAATAGTAATCACTAAAGTTGTTCTTTGTTATACATTTGAATAATATTCATAAGTTGGTGCAAAGTAATGTTATCAATTAATTGTAAAATTTAAAATCTTACTTAAATAATCTGTAAATTCTCAATAAAACGATGTTAGATATATTTTGTAGATGCCTTTTTAAGTATTATTTGTGCGACAATAAATCAGAGAAGTATTTTTACGACGGAAATAATGTGCATCCCCTTGACATAAAATAATGTGCATCCCCTTGACAGAAAATAATGTGCATCCCCTTGAGAGAAAATAATGTTTAGGTCTCATATTGATGATTAGATTATGTACTAATACAGCTTTTTAAGCATGAGTATATTATTAAAAATAACAAAAGCTACTATTTACAATTAGAAAATTAAATATTTTATAAATTGATAATTTTATTTTTGTATATATATATATAGGGTATATAATAGTACACATTATGATTTTAATTCTATGATCGTGCCGCATCTTTAGATGAATAGCCTTTTTAGTCATAACTATTCAACATATAGCAACTCTTAGAAAAATTAAAACGCTGTCTACTGTTTAAATTTTAGTCGTTACTGTTGAACATTCTCTTGCAAAGTTTCTTGCAATGCGGTACACATAATATGCCCAATATTCAATACCGATATATATATATACAGATGTGATGAACGAACCCTCATGGTTATATGTGGCTATGATAACAGAAACAGGGCATGCAATAAGCGTCAGAACCTATAAACATGTCTGGTACAATGTATTCATTTAATAATATCCCCCCTTCCCCCCCCCCCCCCATTTACCATGTACTCGTTTGTAACATGTTTTGACGGAGGTAAGTCAAATTTTAAATGTAATAAAATATTTTAAATCTCAACATGGCACTACTATTGGTTTAGTACATATAAGCATCAATCTGTGTACTTTTGTTGTTATCTGTATATATTGATGAGACACATTTGGCACGTTGAAGAGTTTAATTCCAATGCGCATCGTATAACATCAAATTTATTCTGCCTATATATATATATATATATATATATATAGTCATCAATTATATATAGGCGGAGGAGACGTTTGTATATCATGTTCGGAAGGATGACGGCGCAAAATGAAAATTAATGATTTTGAGAAATGACTATCTTTTGACACGATCCCCAACACCAAATGCTGCCATCTATCAACATTTAGGAGGAAGTATAATTGCCAAGACAACAGCTGTCATAAAAGTGTGACTTTTACTACCTCAATTGTTATTTATTTAATAAAATAATCAATTGAATACAATTTTTTAAATATCGGAACTATAATAAGCAAACATATTTCTATAATATGTCAATAAAAGTCAGAATTTTAATCTTTAGCAGTCTTTCCTGATCATATTTACTATTTGTATAATAAAACACTTATATGGACATGTTTGTATAATTGACATTTTAAAATAGTATTACTTCAATAGTGTTGTAACTTAAATCCGGCGGAAAATCCTGAGGAAAATGCGGGGGAAAAGACAAATCCGAAGAAAATTCAACCTATTTTTCAAAGTCGTAAAGGCAAAATTATCTATAAATAAACAAAACAGATTTTAAAATAATTAAATTAATTAATAAAAACAAATATAAAGGATTCTAGAATGTCGATAAAAATTGTCAAAATACGTACACATTTAAAGTAATTCTAAAATATACAAATAAAACAATTATAACTAATTTTAAGTAATTATTAAATTCTTTGAATTAAAATTGTTTGTTTATCTTTGTTATTTGTATTAATACCGACCTTGAAAACTAGTTACATATTCCTCCAATTTTTCCTCCGGTTTTTTCCACCGGATTTACATAAGGGACAATCCTTCAATGGTTAGCAAATCCATAAATATTAAATTGAATATGCATTCAACACACTCGTTTATAAACCCCATTTGTAATTATAATTATCTTATAGTATAACAAGTATGTTTATATACATAATTTTATACAATTGTGGGGATATTTTTTAATGTTAAAAATTTAATATACAAAAAAGTCATTTAATGATGCCATTCCTAATGCATAATTGCATAACGCGTAATAATCATAATGAATATATAAATTGCGCATAATATCTAACCGTAACAGAAGTAACTTGCAAAACTATTTTGATTTTAGAAATTAATCGTAAATGTTCGTAAATACTTAATCGTACAGATATTAATGTGATATATTACAACTCTTAAGCGACATTGGAGGCAGACCTCCTTCATTTGCACAATATCTAGACCTAGGGGCTCAAGTGAAAGTTGTTTTATGATGTTATGTTTCTTCATGATTTAAAAAAATTAATTAATTGTAATTGTAATATTCCGACTTTACAAATGTAAAATGAGCGTTATAGAATTTTTGCATTAACTATTCTCATTCAATAGTAAACCACAGTTTTTAACTTCTCTAAGAGTATATTATTCATTATTATTAATATTTTAATGTATTTTTTAAATGCGGACGTACTTTATCTACTAAATACGTTATTATATATAAGTAGTACAGGAAGAGTTGATTCAAGCACACCACTTGACCTTTGACCTGTCCCTACACCGAGACCATCTAAAATTAAAAAAACTAGTTTATTTATAAGAATAATAATTTATTAGTCCAAAACGTCATATTGAAATATGACATTTTTAATATTATTCAAATTGTACGTTTTGTATATCCAAATAGAATCACAAAAGAACATTTTAAACATAAAAATAAGATAAAATGTGCCTAACATATAAGAAAATATTACATTCATTGTAAATGAACAATATTGTAGAGCATCGAAAATCTTAGAAAACACACACCCGCATTGATTAAATTTCACGATAATTTGGTGAAAATTCACTTATATGACCAATCAGAATTAATTATGATAGTATAGACCAAAACAGACAGTGTAAGAGACCATCTAAAATGTAAAAGCTATTATATTTATGAGAATAATAAATTATTAAATGTTATATTTTAATATATCGTTTTACACCGATAATTTATTACTCTCATAAATAATTTTTCTTTTTAAATGTTAGATGGTCTCTTACACTGTCTGTTTCGTTCTATATTATCCAAATTAATTTTGATTGGTCATATACGCACGAGTATGTGAATTTTCACCAACTTATCGTGAAATTTAATCATTGTGTTTGTGTTTTCTATAATTTCGATGCTCTACAATATAGTTTATTTACAATGTACAATATGTAATATGTTTTATATGTTAGGCACATTTTATCTTATTTTTGATGTTAAGAATGTGCTTTTGTGATACTCTTTGGTTATACAAAGCGTACAATTTAAATAATATTTAAAATGTTATATTTTAATATGTCGTTTTGAACAAATTATATTATTATTATTCTCATAAATAAAATAGTGTTTTGAATATTAGATGGTATTAGGAGTAGGGGGATCAAAGGTCAAAGGTCAGGTGGTGTGCTCGAATCGACTTTTCCTATACTACTTATATACGTTATAAAGTATTAGATATTATTGCATGTTGCGCAATTACATCTGTGTGTTGCAGTAATTTTGGGTATCACGGTGTTCCGTAATAATACATTTTCTTTCACATAATTGTATTACAATAGAATTGAATATTCTTACATAATCTTATATAGTTTTTACATAAATTTGCATACACTAATAGAGGTTTTACGTATCTATTTTGAGCAATAGTTGAATAAAGATGTTATCTATGACATTATTAGTAATTGTAATATACGCTATACCAATTGTACCCTACAACTAACGTTTCACAGGTAATCCGATAAAATGTTACGTTTATGGTTAGGAAAATATAGATAATATATCACATATTGTATAATGTACGTCCTTTCATAATAATGATATTTCCCTTGAAATGTGTAATATATTACATATAAAACGTAAGCATTAACTTGCTTTATTAAATCCATTTGAGTTAAATTGAGCAAACCAGAAATTGTTCAACAGTTTTCTAGTGACGTCCTTTTTTTCCTCTAGCCGGGGGGGCCCGGTGGTGTCGTCTCGGACAAGATCCCCCCTTACAAACAGGAGGCGCCGAAAACCCCGCCCCACGTCATCCTGCACTACGCCGCCTTCAAGACCACTTGGGACTGGGTGATCCTCTTCCTCACCGGCTACACGGCCGTGATGGTGCCCTTCAACGCCGCGTTCAAGAACAAGACGATCGACGACGTCATCTTCCTGGTGGTCGACAGTATAGTCGACGTCATCTTCTTCATCGACATAGTGCTCAACTTTCACACGACCTTTGTCGGGCCCAACGGCGAGGTTATTTCCGACGCGGCGGTAATCCGGATCAACTACCTCAAGGGGTGGTTTGTGGTGGATGTGCTCTCGTGCCTGCCCTACGATGTCTTCAATGCCTTTCAGCCGGAGACCTCACAGGTGGGTTGTGGGTTAGCTTGACATATATAGTTAGTGAGAATGGGTGTGGCCGAGTGGTTAAGAGGCTGGTTTTACGGATGCCGAGGGTGTTGTCTCGGAACAGGTTCGCGCCTACCCCTGGACACTTCCTGTCCTGGCTATAGCAGCTATGCTAGTCCAGGTTTAGCGATCCTTAATAAGTTAGTTCGGTGTGCGTCTTCTGTCTCTGTATACTAGCAAATCCTCCATTGTGATTTTAATAATTAATAAAAAAAACATACAATATATTAACGAATTTGTATGCGTGTTACCAATTTATATAAATTGTACACTGCAAATATACAATATTCTATACTTTATAATATATTATTTATATATATTATAAAGAATAGAGTAATACTAATGCTACAAAAAAAGCAACATCGTATAAAACATACTGTACCTATAGCATTAAATAATTATTAAAGTACAAAAAAGTGCCTACCTTAAATTAGTTATATATTAATTTCCCTCTCATATGGTTTGAGCTTGAAGTTATTATTGTAAAGAGGTGATTGAAAATTTGAAAATGGAGCCTTGCGACATTAGAATCGCTTTTTTGTACTATGTCACCATTAGATAGGTATTGACTAAATACTAATTCTAAATAATATTTCAGGAATTATACGCATATGCAAACCTATAGCTAGTATATAGTAACTGGTCATATTCCATATTTTCATTCCTCAACACCACCACCACAAAGCAAGCCAAAATTAAAAAGAAGAAAGAAACAATAATTCTCTAATCGACTTTAACTAAAGAAATTATAATAGTGTCATATTTATATTATATTTTTATGTAATAATTGTAATAAATGTAATGATTTATGTAATAATAAAATTTACATAATAATAATTTAAAGAAAAACAATCACACATATTTATTTTTAATATATTTATAATACAACAATAACTTGTACTCAATAATAATATGGCAAGTTAAACCTGTGACCTTCTCAGATGTGTAATAATTAAAAATGGAAAATGGAAAAACAGTTACTCTAAACAAAGTTGCGGGAGTTCTGGGACTCCCAGTGTCATAATGGCATGAACCTGATAATTACCCATTTTTTTCGGTATTATCGAAAGGTGCAAAACAAACCATTCAAAAGATAAGCAAGGAGGGAAACATCGGAAACTCATAAAACGTAATTTTCACTGCTCAACATGTTATATTAAAAATTTCTCGACAGATTCATTACACTGTTTTAAGTGTTCACTTCATTTGGTTAATATCGTTCTGTACTAGTCAATAGTCAACCCGATTCATATATATCGAAAAAGATGTCCTGGTTACTTGAGGCCGCATTAGGGTGACTGTTTTTTTCTAATGGGGTATGTTAAACTTAAATCTCTGTTTTATTTGGTTGACTCTGTTGCGGTTGATAACTATAGTTAAGTTTTAACATTTTGTTCTCATTAAATCCTGTTACTCTGTGCAACTTTTAAAAATAACAAGTTCGTCCACATTACGCCTAAATGTAATATAATTAATGTAAGTAATTTAGTAGTATAGTTTTATAGCAATACAATAACAATTTTAATTACTGATAGTAAAAAAGCTTTTAATAATATTGATAAACTTATTTGAAAAAGATCAAAATGTGCGTTTTATTTGAGTTTAATATTATAAATGTCCACCACACTATTTATAACATTGATAAAATATAGAACGAGTTCACTTTGGCCAAATTAAGTTTGCTGATCTATATAATTGTCTCCAACTGTTAAAACGGAATACTAAAAAACAATTTTTACTATTCCGTTTGATAACTATTTAGTGGCTCTCTTTATCATACTTTATTTGACCGAACAGTCGATATAGATAAAGCACTGTATATCGACAGGTTCCTCATTGACGTTGGTCATTAAATAAAACATAAAACTCCTCCGACAACACAGCGACTCCCAGGTTTTAAAGGCTTAAATTAATTATATTATCAGATACACTATATACCTGGCATATTATACAGTGATAGATGATCCCGCCGACTCCATCCCATCTAATGTCACGATGGGGACAAATTGAGAGATACAGATAATCGTTATAAGACCCTCTCGCGAATCAATTAGTGATCACCGTGGGGTGGGGGATGAGAAAAATTGATCTACTTAATTGCCCAAAAAGCTGAGAAACAAAGAAGACCCGCCGATTGCTCATATAAATATATTAATTACATTAATAGTAGAAATTATAACTCCTTTAAACGAGCGAAACCCCCTCCCCTATTCACCCTCCCAAGGGTTGATGAGAGACGCTGAAATGCATCTTTCACCGGGGTATGTTTCATCGGTTCTATTGGAATATAAGTTTGTTACCCGGTTTGACCTTCGTGTGATAAAAATTTAGGATAATTATATACGTTGTTAACAATGCATAGCATTTTCGAAGTTAGAAATGAATAAAGCTTATATATATACTGTTGATCTGAAAAATATGATTTTAACCTAAAGAGCAAAGTAATATGAACATGTAACATGTTTGAAAAAGGTAATTATTTTTTACAAAATATATCATAATTAATATTCCGATTTTTTTTTTAATATATCTATTCGATTCTATAATATTAATTAAAAAATATTAAGGCATAGTCGAATGATTATTTATTGGAAACACAATGAAGATTTTAAAGAAGGACTGGTTTTATTTGTGAAAAATATATAAAATAGATTAAATAATTTAAATAATTTAGATACAATAACGAAAAATTTCCTTAACCCTATATAACTCTGCATTGGAATTCCTGCGGGTGCTTATTACCCCGTCTTATACTCTATCTGAGCTAATATGTTATATTCTATAACTCGCATTTGAAATTGACAATTTTACAATACGATCCGATTTCCAGCTAACAATTTTTCATCTAACTCCTATTAATATAATGCAGTAAGTAAGTCGATGTAGTTTTGTTTCTAAAATGTATTTTACAAATTAATTCAAAATATGAGAAAAATATGAAAAGGACAAATAATTACAAATTCAGGATGCTAAATATCTTCCAAACAGAAAAATATTTGATATTAATAAATTAGTATTATTGTTTTCATACTGACTTCATAAGAAGAACTTATTTCATAACTATCGTCTAAGAAATTCTAGTATTTATTAACTCGTATATTTAAATGATCGTAAAATAAAAATTCGTAAATTGAAAAATCGTCAACTTCACTGATAAAAAATGGCCAAAGTTTATTTTGGATGATTTTGGAATTTGACGAAATGTGCCATTGTAACATTTTTATTTACAACTAATTGTCCTATATGATTATGTTCATTCACACCTATTACATATTATTATGAACTAATTCACAACTACTATATATTAAAATATGTTCATTTCTTATAATTTGTATAGTTTTTTTTTAATTTAAAATTAAATTTTGAGTTCGTAAATGTGATATAGTTTTTAAATTTAAATTTGAAATTAAATACGAATGTTTGTTTATAATTGTATCAATACATACGATTAGTTCATAGTCGAGTGACGTAATACTTTAACAATTTGTCTTCAAGAAACACTTTTTCCGAGTTTCTAAGTTTATTTCATAATCTTAATATTAACCTTTAATAATTAATTTACGTTTTCTATTCGTTATTAATATAAAACACGATTTTAAGGTATATAAAAGTCATGGTTAGATGTATTTGATTTGATCTAATCAAATCAAATCCAAACAAATCAGCACATATTTCAAACACAAATTATATATGTTTTAATTTACAATATAAGTAGTTTTTTCTAATGCCAAACAATATATGTGTGGATTATAATATGGTTTGTTATCACTAAATTATATCATCGTATATCGTAAAACAATATATCAATTATTTATGAATAATACCAGTTGTAACGCATGACAAAGTATGGGGTCATTGATGCTAAATTAAGTAACAATTTGTTTTAAAACAGTTTCTTGTCAAATGTGTAAAAACTGTGATTGAAAACTGAGATTACTAATGTGAGACCCTCCACCCCAAACCATGACAACACTGTTTGTTTCACATGGCTTTTCTTTATTTGAATTTGGTGTTCAACATTGTCGTAATTTATCTGCAAGATGTTGAAAATACGTAAAATTTCGATAAAAACTAGGATCAATAAATACAATCAAAGTATTCAAATTTCAATTAAAAAGTCAATACTCAATAATCGATAAATCCATAAATTTAGTCGATCGATGATACTATGTTGATAAATTGAGAGAATGATATTAATTGTTTGTGTTATTTCACCCGATTATGCAGCATAAGTTGAGTTATACTACAAATAATAATATATAATATCTCTATGGATAAAAATCACTCACTCTACCTTCCTCTTAATTCAATTTATAGGGAATTATCTATCACAATATATATTTTTTAATTGTGTCGTTTTTGTAAGGCAAATATGTATTGAATACAATGTTTCACTATTAATTGGAATATTTTTTAATTAATTAAAATTAATTAGTGTGACGTAGTAAATGTATTGTTCTAATTTATATTATAAGAGTAATTAAAAATAAATTAATTTATTATAAATAATTTTAATAATTTATTAATAAATTTAAATAATTAAAAATTAAAAATAAAAAAGACCAAAGCAAACTTCCCCTCAATGAAATGCTTCTCTTAAACAATATATTTAAATTTAATCATATTCTAAAACTTCGGCGGCAAACATAACCTATATTGTTAAAATGAATAAAAAAAAGTAGTTTTTGTTATATTTATATACAGACAATAAATAGACAAAATATATAAACACAAGTTTCTGGGAAGTATAAAACATAAAAGGTTTCTTCAACAAGAAAAATACCACGTGAATGCCGCGCAGCTCAACGCACTGTGCTAAAAGAAAGAGGCTATATAAGATGATGTGGGTTTTAAGGAAATCGAAAATTGAATTTGTTACCAACATTGCTTGCATTGATTTTGACAGCTGTAGGCGACGATTTGTTTAGATTTTTTTCTTCTACTTTTCCAGGTCTACTTTTCCAATACTCTACAGGCTAACCAATATAGATATTGTTGCCCGCTTACTATATAAATATATATATAGTCAGAACAGCAACTATGCGTTGTCGAGATATCTATTTTCCCTCCCTATTACCTCACAAAAATAGTGGGGGCGGTGGGAGGGGGGGGGGGGATTTAGTGAGTGCAATTTGTACAGTATTAGACGTGTATGAAAGAAGTTTTAAATGTGTTCAAAAGAGCGTTTCCAGGACTGTCATAAGATCTGAGAATAACGTGGCAGCGTAATTGAAGAACAAATGAACGACACCATTTTTCTCAACTTTATACGAGTATCCCTTGATGATACCTAGATGGATTTTTTAATCCGGTTCTTGTTGTTTTAAGACAAATGTAAGAATTGTTTTTCTTATTGTTTTTACGTATAGTGCAGTTTATTGGAAATAGCTGCACGTCTCGCGCTTTTTTACTCCCGTGATATTTATAGCTTTTAAACATACAACGTTATTAAATTTTAACTGTTTTGTTCAATATCTTCTGCAATTTGTAATTTTGATAACATGTGTTTCTGAAGAAGTCTAACAAATAGTTAACATAATAAACCATACTATATAGACGTTAATCAATTAATAATTCAATGTCATTCACTACTTTAAATTTATATATTAAATATTACTTCTGGAATTCTGATCGGTATTTTTCATCTCTTGCAAAAGAGCATATAGCATTTTTTCTTATATTGTGAAAAACAGAAATATAATTTTGTAAATTGTAATGAGCGCATTATATAATCATGTTAAATTTAAGATTGCATTACATGTATAAATATATTACATGAATATTTTGTAAATATATATATATCTAAAGTGTATATACATACCATACATTTCGAAACAAAAGTGTTCATAAATATATATTTTTTTGTACACTGTACGAATTGTTGAAAGTACTCTGTATATAAGTCTATCTAAAATCGTCATTAAATAACTTTCTAGAACTTAATACAAGCGCAAATACTTGATTTAATTAATTAAATTATTTTTATAATAAATACTTCCATACTGTTAATTATACAATTTAATATAATTTCTGATATCCATTCATGTATTATAATTGTATATATACATTGGATGAATACAATGTAAACGATATATTACCGCTGCGGCCAAAAATCGATTTTATTCAAATATATTTATACAATTCAGAATCCTAGAAAATTAAATCCAACTCGCATGGTAAAAACAGGTCTTTCTTATTACACTGCTCAAAATATATGTATTGATTACTAGCTGCTGGTCTAGACTAGTTGATAAGGATTAAAAACTATGATAAAACCTGTGATACATCAAGTGAGAATCAAATCTAATTAATTGTCTAACTCCTCTGCGCGCGTTCAGGCAGTTCGCTGAGATGGAATTTGTTGGAAATTCATTTTCCAACAAATTTACGCTCGCCTGGCCCATTCCCCCCCTCCCGACATATGGAATATGGAGATACAACCCACCGGCAGTCGTTAGTATAACAATTGAAGGCTTATTCAAATATATATGTAAATATAGGCTATACAAAAAAACAGTTCAGTTTAGACAATTCGAAAGTCTCGCCGTCGTAATCTTCCCTCCCTTTTATCGTTTTCAATTTCTCTCATGACTTTTATCGACTAAAATGATAAAGGTCGGAAGAGTAGTAAACTTTTTGTTTCCTTATTTTGTTAAATTGTCTCTTTTCTTCTTGTAAGACTAAAAATAACTTTTTCTGATTTTTTATCTTTTACAACCAATAATGTACTTTTATTCTGGCAACATTATATATCTATATATAACATTTTATAATGAACTATGCTATTTATATTTTAGTGGTTTAATCAAATTATCTATTTGCAACAGTGGTAATCAACGATGATACCACCTTATAGTATATATATATATATAAGCTTACTTGAAACAGTTTTTAGGAAAAATTTGAAATTTAACTGCAAATAGTAATCATATATGAAATGAACGTTGGCCTTCAATACATTATTATTTCTAAAACTTCACGTGTTTTGCTGTTTAATGTAATGCATGTAGTGTAATTGCATTTTAAATTGCGTTAAATGTAGTTAAAAGAAGTTAAAAGAAGTCAAAAGAAGTCGAAATTTAACTTTGTTCTAAAGAACATTGCGAGTTTGGTTAATAATTGCGAATTTCCTCTGAAAACTCACGTAAAAGGCCTTATTTCCCAATTTACAGGGTTATGTAAACTAAAGGAGCTTATAAATGTTTATTATAGATAGGTTATTCATATAAATGATATGTTATTAAAGTACAAAAAATTAAGAGTAGGCTACCATACGAACATTTGCTCACTGGTATAACATGTTGGGCTACAATTTAATCATACCAGTTAATTGTAAATTAAATGGGTTTTTTGCACAAAAAGTTTTCGATAAAGTGCCGTAATTTTCGCAAAAAACTAGTGCCACATGAATTCAGTTAGATATGATTTTTAAAGTGATGTTCATATATATATATCTACAAATGGTTATATTGATTAATTTAAAATAAAGATCTGTATATTAGTGTTTTGTGGACTAATCAATTAAATACGGATAACTGGATAAATTTTGTATAAGTTTTGAAATATTGTATTTAACACAAATTATATAGTTACGAATGATTCATTACAAATAGTTTGTTATGAACAAATATAGCATTAAACTATTATGTGTCAGCACTTTGTGTTATAAAATGTTTTTATTTATTTAAAAAATAACTAAAAGTAATGCTTTTCTTTTATTGAAATAGAATATCAAAGAATTATATACATATTAAAATTATAACTTTTTTGTATTTAATATTGTTTTTATTAAAACATAATATTATTAAAACAAATATAAAAGAAAAAGTCCTTAGTAATTAATTATTAATAATACATTATTATATATAATAATATATATACTTATATGTTTATTAATAATTATATACATATATATAAAGTATATAACGTTTAATAAGTTATTGTGAGCAGGCGCAATAGAATAAGAGAGTTTAAATATATATACCAACATTATCCAGATAGGTATACATAAACACCAATCATGATGATATTTTTAGGCATTATAAAAATGACATTTTAGTGATACCGTGGTACATGTTTACAATTCATTTATAAACATTGAAATAAATACTTTGTTAGTAAATAATGTTTTATTGATACAAAGTAAATAATATATTTGATTGATATCAAATGTTATAAATACTCTTAAAGAACGGATAGTATATGTCTATTTATTATATTACATCTCTACAGTATATCTCAATATGTATCAAATAACTTAATATCCAAGTATATCTTCTTTGGATTATATTATATTATCTAATATTTATATTATAATATTATAATCTTTTTCATTACATGCGCCGTATAGTCAAAGGATTAATAACAAAAATCCTCATTCAAATAAACAACACCGTTCGCCGTATTTATCGTGTACAGGATAATAATATATAAAAAACATTTTTTTTAATGTTTTGTATGTAAATTAATAAATTAGCGATCGATTTCCTACGCTACATTATAGCAATTTATCAGCAAAAATATTGAGCTGTTTAACATATAATCTAGTGGGCAACAACTCTCTAAATATGTTTATGTTTTTGTATTTTTTTCCAGTTGGTATTAGAAAATTCAATCAATTTTCCTAATGTTTAAAAAATATTCAAAATCTATTTATTTTTAAGATACTATGCGTTCATTACAAATATTTAGGCTAAATACGCACCGCTACTACTACTACTACTACTACTACTACTACTACTATATCTATTTTACTTCCACAGAGTACAATCAGCAGCCTGTTCAGTGCGCTCAAAGTAGTCCGCCTCCTACGCATTGGCCGAGTCACTCGGAAACTCGATCAATACTTCGAGTACATGGCCGCCTCCCTGATTCTCATGATCTTCGGCTTCGTCCTGCTGGCCCACTGGCTCGCCTGCATCTGGTATAAGGTGGGACAGGGCGACCTGGAGAACCGCATCTTCTACGGCTGGATCCCCCGCCTGGCCAAGGACATACACCCGATGGCCGGCACAGCGGTCAACTGGACCATGGAGGACCTGCAGAATGACATAATCGATCGGAAAATCACCTACATCACCGCGCTGTACTACACACTGTCGTTGATCACCAGTATAGGGTTCGGCAATGTTTCGGCCAACACGTTCATGGAGAAGCTGGTTTCGGTGGCCTTCATGCTGATTGGCGGTAAGACTACATGTAGAAGATCGTGTCAATAATCGATCAGTCTATCTAAGCATAGTGGTCACTCAACCATGGTGGTGTGCGTGTTTATTGTTTGTTTAGCCAATTTTAACAAATAATAACAACATGTCTTTTGTAATGGAAAGATTTAAATGAAACACACTATTTTTTATAACATATTCAATACGATCGCGGTATGTTGAACATTTTTAATTAACTATCTGGCGTTCTTATATCCATTTATTGATACATTAAAACATTCTAATACATAATAATTAATCTTCTGATTTAAGCTTTGTTTCTATAGACAGTTGTATAAGGCGTGGTTGAAGTACTAATTCCTCGTAATCATAAACTTTTGCCTACTAACTTTAGTTAGTTTTCTACAGATAACTTTGAATATGGATAAGAGCTAATATAACTATACTTGATAGAATACATTAAGGAATACTTTTCTTGCAGTCAGCTAGTCAAAATAATTGGTTCAACTGTGAACTGGAATCTTGGATTTATCCCTTGTCTTGTTAAAGGTATAAGATATGAATTGCATGTTTTCCAAAACTATAGATGTGCTGATACTACGTAAGTATTTAAAGTATTTAAAGGATATATTTTAAAAACGTTTGTTATGCTTACGTCTGATAATAAATACTTTTGATATCCGCCCAGTCGAACTATATAAGTCAAATTTTTTTCCCCCTGTTATTTGTCAAAAAAATATTTGGTTATGTATAATATTGTTGTCTCCGCTAAACTGATTAAGATGTAACGAAAGCAAATGTTTATCCGTCCATAATTAGATTTTAAATCAAGACAGGCAGAATACTAATTTAAAAAAATTAAATTTACCATTTCGATAGGGAATTTTACATCTAAAACTTTGTAGATTGATATATTCCACCGTGTAATCCACGTAAGAAACTAATTTAGGAAGTAACACTTATCATATATTTTGTTTGCAGATCAAACAAGTTCCAAAAACTGGTGATAAAAACGATGACGTTTGAGCTTCACAAAGAAGTCAATGCATATAACATATTAAATAATTATCAATAATAATTAAAAAAACACGAATTTAACCTTTTCACATTGACATATTTAGTGACTTTGTAAACTAAGCACACTTTCGGTGGCGAAAATTGCCGCTGTTTTACTAGAAATAATTTCTGAAGATAATAAAACACGAGATCAAGTTCTTGCATTATGCATAGACCATACTTTATCAGCGTAAAATTTGCTTGCACAGCTCAGCTGCAACATACGTATAATGCTGATATAGACTTTATATAGACTTATAATGCCGACTTTAGAGTGCGTGCTATTATCGAAACCACTATAAATATTTTACTGCAGCTTATTAGTTTAAGTGATCGTGTAAATACGACTGTACAAATTATATCGTATGCTCTGATCTCCAAAAAGGTACATTCTCCGTATTTATACATATTTATTCATATTAATAGTAGGATTGTTACCGATAATCGGAATTGAATGTGTCATTGAGACCAGTGATGACTGGAGTGGATACGTCATTGCCGACACAGACTTAATCTCAATAAAAAAACTATATTTTAAAAAAGCGGACAATATCGTAGTTGATAATGTTTCGGTTGTTTGTTTGTTATTTATTGTTTGGAATGATGAAGTTTTACATTAGCTTGTATTTATCGCATTTATTTCATTTAAATGTCTCCATTTATTTGTTACTTGTTAATGTCAGTAATTGTTTAGTTTAAAATAAAACTAAAACATAGTATAAAGAATGTATTCAGCTTTAACAAACTGAATTGCGCTGTAGCATTGAGATATTTATCTATTGATTAGTTTAAGCCAATGGCGACTAATTAATTAAGAATATATATATATATATCCCGGCAAAGCGTGAATCGCCATCTACCCTTGATACAATCATGATAGTTTAAATAAGTAATAATATTTATTAAGCTAATTCACTTACAATGGCCGATATATTTGTTAATGTAAATATACTTGTGTACGATACGTTATAGCTAGTGTGAACATATTGTATTTCGTCATAATGTCTGGAACTCTTGTTAACTATAGTCATATAATTCTTACGTTAACTTCAATTTACACGGAAACCGGAATGAAATAATTATGCTGAATCTAGTTTACAATGGATAAATCAACAAAGTTACTAATCAAGCCACTGAACATTAATATTATTTTTTATAAATATACTATCATGATATTAGATAAAAGAAACTCTGACAACCATCATCACCTGATTTTAAAGTAAAATGTAATAACTACAGAATCTGCTCAAACACAGGTAATATCAAGTCTATTTGTTTGTATTTGTAGATTGAATTCTATATAATATATAACTGGCATATTTTGGGCTAATAATAAGTACGTTAATGTTGCGGAATGTGCAGACTACAACACAATAATTGAAACAAAAATAATTAGGAAGAGATGTCACGAAATGTACCGTTTTTGTTTTATACACTTTAGTATAATATATTTCATTATAATCTTAATTTGAAGAAATGTCTCAGGTTTAATATATTTGTGAATCCTATATTATTTGTAGTGATATAATTACAGCCCATGTATTAGAAACAGTTTCAATTATAAATATAAATATATAAAGTAATACAATAGAGAATTGCTAGTTTATATAATTTCGATGAAAAGTTATTGAGTAATATTTATCCAACTATTCTTTATCTAAAATGAATTAAATATTCCTTTAATATACATATTACTGGAGATATACAATAAGATCAAACGCGCTTTATCTTACTTGGAGATGTCAAACTATACATTACAATTAAAAATAATCATGCATTAATATCATATATAATGTTAATTTAGCGACTCAGTAAAAACAGACGCGCAATTTTCAAATATGTATTATTAAATATTACTCGATTGTAGTTTATGTGTCAAAATAGATAATGTCATATATACCATATTATTCGTTAATTTTACCTGCGCATTTTTTTTGTAGAAGATGATTTCAAAAATATCAGAGACTGCGTAATGTTGTTATTACCCGTGACAGAACAATTCAGTTTGTTTTTGAAGATTAAATATGTGTTTAAAGCTAACTTCATATATGAGACCATATCCACACTTATTTAATACACAACAAAACTGATAACCAAATAAAATGTGTTTAATAACTGTATATATAATTGTAGTGTAAAATCTTTAAAACCTAGGTGTAGTAAGGTTGACTGAGGTATGAAATTGTTCTCAATAACATTAATGCGAGTAAAATTATCCATGCGACGCTACGATAATGTATAAATGAATTTTGATAGACACAATAATCGACAGCTAAATCTATCTGCAGATCGGTTTCGGGGTATTTACCCCTCATCAGTACAGAGTAGGAATCGAACATGCATTAATATTACAAACTTATAAACATCTTTTGGCTTGAAAAAATAAGAGGAACCCATACTGTTAAAAAGGATGAATACAAAACATAACTGCCAAAAAATTGACATTTAATAAATCACAATAAATTATGGATGTGTTATAGTTTTTGTTGCTTTCCAAATTAATATAAATTTGATATATCTAGTAAATTTTATCCATTTACTAGTTACAATTAAATTGCATAAAGTTAAAATTTAAAGCAAACTGTATTTTTATAGTTACTATTTACTATAGTAAAACATGCTATATGCTAAACACGAATTGATGAATTTTTATAGACATTTTGAAATACATCTGCAGACCGGTTTCGGGGTATTTGCCCCTCATCAGTACAGCGTAGAAATCGAACATGCAAGCCAGCGATCTGTGAGCGAACCCACCTACCCTAGGCCATATTCTCGCCTGTCAACTACCGTGTCTAACTTGTAATATGAGCCCTTAACCGCAGCTGCGCAAATGCAAATCACATATAAATAAGACTTAATACTAAGAAGCAAACGTCTTAATTGTATATCGAGAGATTCAGCCTGGCTCAAGCTATGAAAATAGTCTGCTTGCATTAAAAATAAATTACTATGAATTATAATAAAATTATCCGCTGAGAAATTTAATTTAGAAAGAAAACGATGAATGATCAAATAATAGGTACATTTTATCGCAAAAGTATTTTTGTATTCGTGAATATGATCAAATATACTTGCTTTCGATGAATTGAAAGTATTGATAATAGTACATTATGTAACGAAAATGGCGTAAACATTACGACACGAGAACAAGTTTTTGTCACGAGGGCGGAGCCCGACTGTTCAAAAGTTGCATTCGAGTGTCGTATTTACGCCATTTGAGTTTGCATAAATACTTTACGCTTTTTATCTATTTGAAACGAACTTGTATCAGCATAATCTTAGCCTATTTCAGTAGGGATATAATGAAAGCAAGTGATATATTTTTAATTATTTAACGATTATTGCTACATGAATTTGAATTCAAGCAACTGATTTAATCTTTTAAATATTGATCTATGCGTTTTAGTCATAATCCAAGTTAGTTTACATCACTAAATAAGAATGTCAACTGATATTTCATCGATTTAATTATATTTAAATTATATTATAAAGTTGTGTATTTTGGTGGCGTATTGGCAGGCAGTACACTGGTATAATAATTTAAATTATATTTAAAGACAGTGGCGTAATATTTCAGCATAACATTTAAATTAGCGTGATATAAAAATAGATAAAACCCGTAAATATATACATACGTAATATGCGTCTATTTCAGTTCTACATTTCAAGGTCAATCATCAGCTGGATTAAATGTGAACAGTTGTATAATTAATGTCTCACAGAGGTGGAAATTCATGATTATAACGCTCAGGATATTCAATCATGTCATTGAGACATAAAGTCGTGTATTAAAAACACATAATGA
This sequence comes from Coelogynopora nodosa, assembly GCA_034780555.1. Classification (NCBI taxonomy): domain Eukaryota; kingdom Metazoa; phylum Platyhelminthes; order Proseriata; family Coelogynoporidae; genus Coelogynopora; species Coelogynopora nodosa. The sequence continues at coordinate 30,218 of JAUZND010038113.1, forward strand.
CCAGCATAGGGTGATTACGTCAATGGCTACGAGCGATGCGCAGCTGTCCCTCTTAAAGTGGAATTGTTGATAACTTAAGAATATTTTTTGAACTGATTAATTGTAAGAAATCAACAACAAAAAATGCTCTGATGTGCTATTTGACGGAAATAGATGTCATGAACGGATTTTTTGTGCAACATTGTGAACTAATGCCGTTACTGTTTATTGCCGAGCGGTAGTGAAATTTATACTTTAGAAATTCTTTTATATATACTTTTGGTTCCATGGTATTTTTTATTGTGAAATATAACATGACATTTAAAATATTTTTATAAGAGAAATTTTCATAATATTTTTATAAAAACAACAACATTTCATTGAAATGACGGACATTGCATAAATTTTTATAAATCTAAAAACGTTTATTTGTGTTTATTAAAAATTGTAAGAAAAAATTTAATTAAAATATTGTAATTATGATTTTAAATATGTAATTTTTTTATTAAAGATATTATTATTAGCTTTATCTGGCATTAACATGGTAAATAGGTGCCCCCTTTAAGAGGTACAAAAATTTGCAAAGTTTTTTTGTAAAACTTACGAAGAAATAGTCAACATAAGAATAAAAAGAATATATAAACGTTGAGCAAATAATTATGGCACATAATAATATATTCATTATTGAAACTAAAGTAATGCTACAATAATGTATTGAATACATAAAATGAGCAGGTATACCCGCTATAGTTCGATGGGGAAGCAGCTGGACTTCAGAATTATTGCCTTAACCCCTACCATCAAGTTGTACTCAAAGTCGTTATTAGTGTGTGCTGGTGTTCTTCATTATTAATTGTTCTCCCGCGGTACTTAACCTTTTGTTCATTGGGTGTTTCAAGTATACCCTCTCTCTCTGACTGACTTCGTACTCATTTCTTTATTTTTTATTACATAGCTCTTTTTCTATATATATAGAGAGTCTTCTTGTGTTTTAAGTCCTATTTGCGGTACATTTGATTGCAGTCCACTTTTGGTTGTTATTCCTAAACAAGTTGGACTAATCAATTACTCACCAAGTTTTGAAATGTAGAATTTAAATCATGTAGAATTGCAAGTAACTTCTTGAAAATAAGTGCGTTAATTGTTCATATCAAAAAAATAATCATCAATTGATTTTTGTATTTTGACAATAAGAAAGCCTTGGTTTATATGCGTAATATGTATAACATGAATTATTAATAGTGTTAAAAGGGGAATAAATTTGAAGCGTTTAATTAAAAAATTAATTATATAATACTGATCCACAAATTTAAGTAATTTCATACTAAAAACTACTTTTGTCAATATATGTTATATGTCTGGTATTTTCACAGCTTATTCTGCATATAATATATTATCTATCATAAATATATGAAATAATTAGTTCAGATATAATATGCTGGATATTGATATTTAAATGTAAATTTGTAGTTGACTAACTCTTATGTATAACATATAACATAATCAGTTTTTTGAATAGCACCAATTACCTAACTATCAACTTATGAATATATGTTCAGTTCATGTTCAGGACACTCTTGCTCAAAATGGTAAATAATTTAATATATTATGATAAAAATGGTGGATAAAAGAAGACAAATTTAGAGTCTCAAATACTTGTTATTCATTTATTATAATATGGTAAAAAAAGAAGACAATGGTAAAATATGAACTAGGGTAAATTAGAGGTAACTTTACAATTGAATATCTGATTTTATCACAATTGATGCCAAATGAACACATTACCATACTGACTATACGATATGTTGATTGTTGTATAAATTGTACGTAGGCTACTTAGCTTCAAGTAGTAATTATGAATATATTATTATTTAAATTTGCATAAAGTCACTTAATAATACTTAAATTAAAACATAAAATAATTTTATAAAAAATAATAATAAATGATAAATACTATTTGTAATAATTAAAATTATACATATTTGTGGAAGAGATACAAATAAAATACTTTTTTAATAACCTTATAATATGCAATAGTATGTTTATATGTCATTGATAGAGACAAAGTGTATGTACCAAATAACATAACCGATATGGTGTGCAGTGAAGCAATTCAGTCCAACAAATAAAAATATATTTTAACCGGAAACGGTTATCAATACTTATTAATACTTTGACCTATGAATCTGTGATTGATTACCTATATTATATCAACGCACGATCTAAATATCTTTTAATAGGAACTTCTGTAATAACTTCATAAACAATGAATACTGACGGATGGAGGTTGTGTTGTGGAAACACTGCAGTAAATCACGACTTGGTCAATTGCTGAAAGCCTTTTAAGATCGCGAAATACACCATGAGACAGCGGATTAGGTCATCCTGAAAGGGCAACTGCCCTACATGCTATTAATGTGTACAACTGCCCTACGCATTGACATTAATGATTATAGCCATCGGGGGATAAAAAAAACCGATAAGTACACTAATAGAAAAGCATGTAATTCTTACACGGGAATTTGTTCAAGAATATTATACACATCAGTCAAATAATAAAATAGGTTTTAACACCAGTAGGAAAACAATCATCGCGATTTACGTTAAAATGTTCGTAAAAAGTACACTTTACTGAATTTACTTTGTTCCGTCACATACATGATGTTTTGTTGATAGATTTGTAAGCTTGAAATTTCATTTTATAATGTCAGATAATGTATAACAACAATCAGCTGTAGGCTGTAATCGACATAATTTACACAACGGAAAAGTTCCCCGATCGTTGTTAAAATCCCAATTATACGAAATAAGAAAGAATCTACGTAGAAATCATATAAATAAAATGTAGAAGTTGACAAAAGATAGGACAATCGATAGATGTGTAGTTTATTGAACGTCTATTTATAGCTCTTTTTTTACCTTTTTTCTTTTCAATACATTAATTATCGATCCATACATTTCTTTTTTACCATTTGGCGTAAAAGTTAACGCTTGGTTAATACGTTTATATAGCTCACTGTAATCGTAAGATGATAACTTTAAAATGTTTGAGAACACGCAGTAATTAAAATATTTTGATATACAGTTTTTTATTCACTTTGCATACACATAAAAAATATAATTAAAATGAATTCTGGCACGTCCAATTATAGAAACTTTTATGTTTATCTATCAACTCGAATTTTCAATCATTGTTTAAGCAAATATAAGGTTAATAGTTAAATAAACTATGATTTAAAGAAAATTAAATTAAAACATATTTACAAAACTTATTAATGTTCACTACTACCATAAGTCATCGTCGATTTTTAAGAAAAATAATTTCGTTATATTATAACTATTTAAAAATGTCACCCATTAAAATTAACATATCTCTGACTATACTACCCTCAGAGCCTCCTTCATAGCTAGTCGAAACGTGAACAATTTCTACTTTAAATTGCATGCAAATATAATTGAAATAAGTATATACGTGGTGTACATAAATAAGCTCCCCCGTTCGTCTCATAACGTTATTTTCGTCAGGTTTTAACGGTCAATCTGTTCCAGAGATGTGGTGCTATATACTACCCTATGTCTGATATACGAGAACACTATCTAGTGGACGTCGGTCATTAGCTCCCCAAGATATTCCCCACTGACCTGTGGGTGCCACCTGAGATGATACGCACAGGCTCACGTCGCTGAGACGTGTTGTGGTGCGACAAAAATAAAATATATCGAAACTGTTTCTACAGAAACTCTACTTAGGCTGCATGGATGTATATTTTATAAATAAAATGAAAAAGATTATATCTAGAAATATTTAGAAAGAAACGTTTATAATACACACAATACCGTATTATAAGGATCATTTTGAGTCTCAAGATATATAAGTTGTGTTCTGCTGTGTTGTTTTGTGCTGTGTTTTATTGTGTTATTTAAAATTGTATATTTTTGCGGGTTTGAAAAAACAATAATATTTCACTAAAAACATGCCTTTTTAAGATACTCAATTATATAAAAGGATCAATTAAATTATGTATTATTGTCAATTTTGTCGTAAGACCATATTAATATTAGCGAAATTATATTAATTTCTAATTCTAATTTCTAATTCTACTAATTTATAGCTAATAATTATGTATTTTCCTTTTCAGAAAAAAAATAGTCATCTGGATATATACTGTATATATATATATAGACTTATATATAAACTTTTTATAAACTAAGTAAACCTATTAAATCAATCGTAATTATTAAATCTTCAAAAGCGATCCAATATACTATTGATGAGATAACAATTTAAAATCGCTCCAGTATTTCTTACTGATTGAATATTATGTAACGATGGAACGGCCTTTGTTCCTTTGTTTATTGTTAAGAAGATAAGTTTTGGATTTGTTTAAAATTTAAAAACATCAACCAGTAAAATATATACTTTTGGATCATTTTCATAAAATTCCAAACAATACTTTGAAGTAGTTAGTCTTCAGTGACGTCTTATAAGTATTGAATGTATTCAACATATTAAACGTAAAAGTATATTAAAAGTTTTTTAATTATCTACAAAAACAGGTAATTCGTATGGAGTTATCATTCTAGGTCAATATTATAATTTATTTATTAATTGTATAAAAATGTTGAATTAAAATATATTCAATTTTTTTTAAATATTGATAATGTTATGAACAATGTTTTTCATATGCTCCAAACTTGCAATTATTTTGAAAATACAATATGTTGTAGACAACACTTTTTTAATACATTTAACGTAAAATACAATATTATAGATGGGGTAGATAGATAGATAGATACAATGTAGATTGGTATGAAAACGTAGAAAGTGGTCGTATTAATTACCTTTTATACTATATTGAGTTATACCTTGATGATTCGACTATTTAAAGTGTGTTTGAATGTAAGCTATAGTGAAGTATATGTATATATATATAATTCTTTCAATTAAATTCAGAACAATGTCATCAAGCTTTTCGCCAATTAATTATAGTGTGAAATACTTTTGTATTTAACATTTTTTATAGTACAGAATAAATTATTTGCGATATGCAGGTTACAATATATTTGATGTTATATTTCATTATATTGAGGTGATTTTGCTCGAAAAATCGGATATATTTTAATATGAAATACTCCAATACGAAATTATGAGACTCCAGTTTGAGCAGATAATACTTATTGACGAGTGCATGACGAGTGCATGACGAGTGCATGACGAGTGCATAGAAAAAACTGTTGTTAATTATTCTATAAATTTAAATACAATCAATAACAGATGCCCATCTGGAAGTTATTATAGTCCAATTAGTCACAAAGTTAAAATGTAACCATTCATATAGTTTAGACAATTAACTACCAGTGATCCAATTGTAAACCGTTTAAAATAAATGAAATCCCCCTAAAAACATGCACTCAACTTAATTTTATTTTCAATTCCACACACGAACCCACATACGCACACTGCTGTGAGGCGAGGGGGTAAAACCCTATTTAATATTCTCTGTGATGTGAGTTCATGCAAATTTCCATCTGTTCAGCCGTTCTTGCTGGCAAACACAGCGCACTATCACGCTGTGTCGTCGGGAGGGCAATAAGCCCCGCTATGACTGTCAGTCATGTTTGTCAAACTTTTGAAGTCGCAACAGGCAATCCGCGCGTGTCTATTGTACAATAAGAATAAGAGATAGGCAAACTTCACCAGTGTGACGGCACAAATGAACATTGATTTATTTAACAATAAAATAGACAAACTTTAATCCTTCCTGGCTTTTTTTCACAATTATTTTGCTATTATTATTAATAAACTGCAGATTGATTCGTGTGATTTATGTCAGACCATGTTGGTTTTTCACATATAATATCGATTAAATTAAATGATATATATTTATATATATATATATATATATAAATTTACAAGATGACCTAAAACTATAAACCGCTCCCAAAAATAACCCTTTCAGGTAAAAAATGTATTAAATCTAACCAAACGAACATGTTCAGCTTATTATTACAGTTGTATTGCATGATATAAAGTCTGAATAATCGCGTTACGTACATAATTATATAAAAACCCATTATTATTATTGCCAAATGTCATGGAAAGTTTGCAAGCTGAATAATATCATAATTTGCAGATATTGAGAATATTTGAATATATATTTGTATTTTAATTTTTAAAATTATTTTTCATAAACATTAGTAGTATAAGAAGGGTCGATTCCACCACACTTATAAATAGATTTATGACTCATGTTTATAAATAGATCATGACTCGTATCATTCAAATGACGCGTACAATAGTTTTGTTTTTATTTTGCTGTTTTACAACATTATTTTTTAACCCTTAAAGGGCCAAGATTTTTTTTGTCATTTAAAAATGTTCAGAATATCTTATTTTTATTAATTGGTATATATTTTGAAACCATTCCTATGTTTTTGCATAATTATACCCTTAATTAGACTCCTGGACACATTTTAATTCATGGTTCATATATGGCCCATTGTCTGCTAATGTAAAAAGTGTGAAAATATGAAAAATTCAAATATTAGAAATCATCACTTTTATAATTTGCAAATAATATACAAGTATTACAAACAGTTTTATAACTGTTACTGATTCCCATAAATATATTATTAATAATAGAAAACACTGTACATGCATACAGTATACAGTGACCCACTTATTGTAAGATTGTACACATCACAACCTAATTACTACTAACTGTTGTGATAATCAAAAAAGCAATTTCTGCCATCCTGGAGGCATAAGGTTGCCTCCAAATATCTGTCATGGTCTGCTCATAGCAGAGCTTGCAGCGCTTGCGGTTGGTGATGACCTTAGGCAGATGGGTGGCAGCAGGACGTGCAGAAGGCGCCCTCCTCTTGATCGGCCTCAATGGAAAAACGTTATTCCGCGAAGAAAAGCTTTCAACAAGGCCATCCACTATTTCTGCTCAGAAGTTCAGGTGGATTATTGGTGAGTTTGGGTTGAGCTCTACAAACTGGATGAAGCCATTCACGATGCTGCTGTCCAAGGCGTCAAACACCACGTGCAGATAGTACTTGTAGCGGCTGCGGATGTCAATGGAGTAGTTACTTTTCAGTTGATCGGCCAGCTCCACACCCCCTATGAAGTTGTTTTTATGTGCGGATCACTGAAGGGACATCCACTTCCACTCTCTGTGGTGCACCTTTTTTCAGTATTGATACCTGCTCTACCTGTTGAAAATGTTTCGCATTACTGATCATGAGGACACTGCGCTTATCCACCCATTTCAGCACATTCACCTTTGCGGTCCGTGGTTTGCATTGTCGACCTCTCGCCTTTGTCCATGTCCTTGTTAGACATCAGCAACATTGGCAACCCTTTCCGGTTGCTGCCCACGGTGCCAGTGGCCTCGAGGCTGTTGTCGTGAAGTACGAGCATGAGGTACAGAGACGAGCTTCCCCTTCACAGGCTTCCACTTCATGTATTTGTTCATAATGGTATGGCCCTTTAATTTGATCATTCGTTCATCAATGCTTTGGCAGGCATCTTCTTTTCTGGCTGCTTGGAATGCCTTTTTGAAATGGTTCAGGACTGGCGGCATCTTGAAGGCCCTGCCATATTCGTTGGACTCACATTCCAGGCATGTCGTATTGTCATTGAAGTGTAGGCATCTTTTGATAACTTGAATACGCTTCAGTGTCATAATGTTGTAAACGAATTCAACACAGAATTTTGGGTCTGTAGACTAGTAATTCCTGGTCAGAGGTAGTTGATGAAAACCGCTTTCGTCCTTTATAGTATTGTACAGTTTTTCACGGAAATGCTAACTGTATATTTTTTATTCTTTTCAAATTTTCAGCTAGTGGTGTAATTTTGTGATAAAAATGACCTATTTATAATGTATTAAATTGGATAATACGATATTAAGACAACAGACTAATGTGATGATAATTTTGGATAATTTGTTTCTAAAGTAATAACTGAAAAATATTAAATAAAAACATTACTTTTGTGGACAATGAGTCATATATGACCCATGGACATCAGAAGATCTAGGTAAACAACAAAGGAAGTAACAGTTTATTTACATAGTTTACCATTTCTAGGTAGAGTAGGACTATTCTTTCTCCGATTCATGTGTTCAATATACTAGGAATTACTAAATAGGAGAACTTCAAAAATTAGTAATATATATTTCAAAATAAATCAATATAACAATGACAACGAAAAATATTTATTAGGTCACAGAACCACATTGAAATGTAGATTAAAAGCACTCAGCAGAATTCATAGAACCTTTTATCCTGTGGGTCATACATGACAGAAGTGATGCAGTCATCCTTTATTTTCAATATTGAAAGGATTAAGATTTAAGATTAACTACACAGCCCTGTTCATATTTACACATTCGACATAGTTTTATAAATATCAATAGATGTTATTAATAAACAATATTTTAAAAGTGTTGTTAATGTTGGGTTCGATTAATTTTGGCTAACCTATATATATATATATATTTTAAATTGACACTAATACAGTATTATATTTATATATATAGCGTTGTAATTTATTTAAAACGGTTATAGATAAATAATTTAAATGTTTAAATAATTTCCAAAATAACAATAATTATTGCAAAGTATTACAATAATCTCACTCAGTTTTGATTTAATTATATTACAATCTTTAAGGAAACATGATTTAGTCAACTCTCATTATTTCACACCTATTATGAATTTGGCTGACCTATTAATACTCTACCCTATACTTACATATTGACCTATATACTCTACCCTATACTGAACTATTGACCCATATACCGCCTACTTTACTCTATGGATTTACATATTTATTGCATTTTAAGTATCATTAGTATGTACCTTCAGCTGCAAAAAATACAAAAAACGAAAACTATTAACAAACTGCTCAAAGGCTAATTATTATAGCGGGGTTGAATATTTTCAATTGTATTGATATATTGTATATATATACTTTTTTGCCCAAAAGCGATTAAATTTAATCTCTTTTTAAAACAATTTTTTTCAATTAAAACATTTATTTAAATTCAACTATACGTTAATTCTCAATATATATAAGTATATATTGACACATGATCATAAATGTTTGTTTGATTGATTGCTTACTTGCTTCGATGAAACCAATTAACAACTGCTAATAGCCATGCTAATTACGATAACTAGCGTAAATTTAATTAACAAAAACGTGATAATGTTTTGTTGAGTTACCTAAGAATGAAAATTCCATCTGGTTTAACATGTGTTTCTCGGTTGTGTAGTGTAGCGATTGAAACTTTAATGGGCCTTTAATGACCCCCTTTTCTCCTGGGCAGAGCCCTTTTTTTCCAATTTGGTTTTATTTTTATATCAGAGGAAAAGAAAAAGCGAGAAATTAAGATTTAAAGTGCTTGCTGTGTTGTCATCCTTAAACATTATACGATACTCTTCACCAAAGCAAAGGACTGAAAAGCATAAAACATTAAAAACATGAAAGCGTTAAACAGCATAGTTTAACTCTCTGTGGAGCTGCTCCGCATTGCAATAAACAACATTTGATTCACAATGTCTGATGAGTGAAAATAAAATTGTCCTACATCATAAAGATGTATGTGACCTCTTCGAAACACTACGATTTTAAAAGAGGAATTTATTTGCAATGTTGATAAACGTCAATTTATTTATACATGTACGTACGTATTATTTATTAAATTTTAAAAAATATATTAAAATCATGATAAAGTTCATAAAATTTGAAAAAGAAAAAACCCATTGAATTGAAGTTTAATAACCCAAAAAATACAATTAATTTTAAATACAACAAATGTACCAGAAGAGACAATAATTTCCGTTTATGTCAATTGGAATAGAGCCTACAATTAATTTGACAGTAAGATACCATTTAATATTAATTTTAATATGTAAGTATTGTGTAAAGTAGCTTATTTAAAGTAAATTACGCACACATGTAAAAGTGCAACACTTAAGCAAACGAAAATGTTATAAATTAACATTGAATTACGAAAATATAAACCAAAACAAAATTCCTAAAAAGTTGTAAAAAGTGATATCTAATTAAAAATGATTTTATAATTTAATGGTTAAATCTAGAATTGTTGTTACTGACCTCATATTGTAAATATATCAGACCGATTTTTTGTTATAGTTCACAATACCCGATTAATTGCAGCCAACGGTAGCAGCCAATGCAATCCTTAGAGGAGGGAAATTGGGGACTAAAATAGGGCTTTAAGATGTCGATTAAGCCTGATAAAAGCTTTCATCATTTTTTTCATCCCAATAGGAATCTGATAAGATCATTAAACTAAATTCGGACAACCACCATTTTTGTGTATTTAGAGTAAATTTTGCTAGTTGTTGTTTTATAATATTTGTTGTATGCCATAATTACATTAATAAGACATTCAGACGCACAAAACAATGTATATTTTTTTAAGATAATTTAAAGTTATTTTGCGCTTTATTAAATAAAATAGTACTTACTAAACATTAAATTGATTTTGAAGTAAATGAAAACTTTATTCCTTAACTGTGCACAATATGATGATTCTATTTTGTTATTTGTGGCATCTTTTTTCAGGAATTTATTTAAGTTGTTTGGAAAGCTAGTGGCCTTTTTTATATTAATTAAAAATAATCTACTTTTAATGGCATTCAATTATTTATTTTTAATTGATTAAATAATAATTTTTATATATATTTACTATAATATATTTATTTTAAATTACATTTACATTTTCTTATATTTAGTGAAATTATTTGTATGAATACTATTTTTTTCAAATTCCGAAACAATATGTTTTCTTAGATAAGTTACCTATATTTATTATACTTAAATGTGCATCACAAATATTATTATAATAATATAAAAACAAATATAAATGTATATTTATTTAAATATGATTTAGCCTGCAGTACATTGTTAAAATAATTAATTAATGTATAAATTATGATATCAAAAGATCAAGTTGATTTTAAAATACTAATGTTCATGATTACTATAAAAGAAGGCAATATAAGTAGAATACTGATAAAATATATTTGGAAATTAGTAAGAAAATTATAAAATTATATAAAATTAAACAACTTATATATTCAAATTATGGATTTAATTTCGATTAAAAGTTTTCATTTAACTGTTATTCGATCAGCCACGTTTTAGAGAGGTATTTCCTTAGCTTATCGATAAAACTATATTCATCGCTTATTACTAATTTAGTTTATGTACAATATGGCAACATTAATGTAGCTAATATCGTGGACTAATATTTTATAAGATTTCAAAATGATGGTACGTTTCATAAATATGCAGCTGATTTGTATGTATTATACATAATATTCATATATATTAGATTGGGTGTTTACTTTGTAGCGTTATGCATGAAAATCGAATTTATAATTGGGCAAATTGAGTTATCGTTATATCGGTATATACTCTGGCGGGAGAGGATTGTAAAAAAAATGTTCCCATGCTTTTTATATCTTTCTGTCTAACGTTTCTCAGCAAAAACAAAATATGCTTCTGATATTAAGCGTAGTGTGTCATCAAAGCACTGTAGTGTGTCATCAAAGCATTGTAGTGTGTCATTAAAGCACTGTAGTGTGTCATCAAAGCACTATAGTGTGTCATCAAAGCACTGTAGTGAATCATCAAAGCACTGTAGTGTGTCATCAAAGCACTGTAGTGTGTCATCAAAGCACTGTAGTGTGTCATCAAAGCACTGTAGTCTGTCATCAAAGCACTGTAGTGTGTCATCAAAGCACTGTAGTGTGTCATCAAAGCACTGTAGTGTGCCATCAAAGCACTGTAGTGAGTCATCAAAGCACTGTAGTGTGTCATCAGAGCACTATAGTGTGTCATCAAATCACTGTAGTGCGTCACCAAAACACTTCCACCAAAATCTACGAAGAGTTACATTGTATTTAATTATTATTTTATTTGTAACGTATTTATTTAGTCATTATTTATTTGATATTATATTGGGGTAACCTAGTAGCACAGTTAAAATAGTAGTGGCATTGGATTAAATAGAGTTATTAAATGGTAATCCAAATCCAAAAAGATGATGACTATATACCTATAAGACTATAAGATGATGATAGTATAACTATATAAAAACAATAATAGAAACACGGCGCATTAATTATCGAAAACAATAACGCAAAATACTTCAAATTATAAAAATTTATAAAAAGTAATTATAAAAAAATAATTTACCAAATATTATACCAATCTATTTAAATATCTATAAACCAATTATCAAAAAACGTTATCTAAACTAGACGGAACTGAACCTTCGGTATTTTTTTAGCGGGTCAAAAAAAGTTGTCAATATTATAATACCATCAATTGGTCAATAATTGGACAAAGATAAATGTTATTAATTGATAAATAAATAACATGAATAGCTTGTACAAAATTATGTTTCAAGAATAATTGGTAAAGAATAAAAATTACATAATTGGTAAGTGATATAAGGTCATGTCACTAATTGGTCAATAATAAAAGGTCACAAATTAGACAAAAGTACATTGGTCAATAATAATTGGTCAAAATTATAGGATCAATAATAATTAGACAAAACGATTAGGTCAAAAATTGGACAAAAGTGCATTGGTCAATAATAATTGTTCATTAATATAAGGTCAAAAATGGGTCAGTAATATAAGGTCAAAAATTGGACAAAAGTTATAAATCATTGGTCATTAATAATTGGTAAAAAATATAATATCAATATAAGTATAAAGGTACAAAGATACATTTGTCAAAAATGTACAAAAATATATTTGTCAAAAATGGACAAAAATACATTTATCAAAAAATGCACAAAAATATTGTTGTCAAAAAATAGAGAAAAATACAATTTGTCCATATTAATTGAACAAAATTATAAAGTCAATAATTGAACAAAATGCATTAATCAATAATTATTCGTTGTTAATAATAGGTCAAATGTCTTTGGTCAGTAATAGCCTATAATCAAAATTGTTTCAGTTATTTATCACTTTATCGAATACTAATTTAAAACATATCAAAAAATTGATAATTGAGTTATATTTTCTAAATATAATATTTTGCGAATAAAATATAATATTCGTTTACGTAAAAAAAACAATATTTATAATTTATTAACTATTATAAAACATACGCTAGAAAAACTAATTATGTAAACAAATGCTACTGCTAATTAAAATTTATCAAAAACAAAGCAAATATTAGTTACTACACATTTTAAAACAAAATCGTTTGTCAAATCAGTTTTCAGGTAACCAACGCAATATTCTTCTGAAAAGCAGGAGCTCAGCAGAAACTTTAATCGAAGAGTACACTGTTGCTATCATGTGTTCGTATAGTCGACTATCAATCGGCAGTTAATCCAGACAGTCTACATAGTATATAGTGAGATGAAATTCAATTTATACCATCCAAATTTCATTTCGATTTTTTAATTTCATAACAAGTAGAGTTGAGGCTAGAAGTATAAACTCAATTGTTACAAAAAAGGCAATATTTTTATTTAACATTTTTTTTAACATTGTAATGCAAAGTACATATTTAATTCAAATATTTTTTGTAACTGAGGATATTACTGCAATCGACTTGATTAATTCGGTATTTCGTAGAATTCCTTTGTTTCTAATGAGAGAAGTCACACGATTAGGTAGAAGAAATCAGATGAGCTTTCCTCACCATCCAGGATGTATTTGTGTTTATTAAATCTTTATCATTTTTTTCTTTTGCTGCAAGCTTTATCTGATTATTAATACTTGTCAATACAATGTAGTTATATTTTCATGAGACTCAAGAGATACTGCGATTCTCAGAGCTTTTCAAATATTCCAGTGAATTGTGTGACCAATTCTAAACATAGCAAACAATTTTTACACCAATAATTCTACACAATAGCTGTATTGTGGCAGGTAGCCCCACCATGAGACTTTATGGAACACCCTCATCTGATGTTGTAAGTCGATTTAATGATCACAAGATGTCGATGTTCAGAAATAATGGATACTCTACTAATTCGAGTATGTTGTCAATATCATCATTTACTAAATATTTGCATTGATTAATACAGCACAGTAATTGGTATTTTTCAGTAGTCAACGCTATAGTATAAAATATATATATTTTTTTTAATGAATTCAACTTTTGAGCATCAGTGTGTAGTTTTTATAATATTATAATAGCTCTCTTTCTCTCTGTCTGTCTGTCTCTCTCTCTGTCTCTCTCACTAACTCTGTCTCTGTCTCTCTCTCTCTCTCTCGGTGTCTGTCTGTTTCTCTCTCTGTTTCTCTCACTCACTCTGTCTCTCTCTGTCTCTATCTCTCTCTATCTCTATCTCTCTCTCTTTGTCTCTCTCTTTCTCACTCACTCTACCTCTCTCTCTCACTCACTCTCCGACTTTCTCTCTCTCTCTCTCTCTCTCTCATGCAGCACTGGGCTATGCCACCATCTTCGGCAAGGTGACCACGATCTTCCAGCAGATGTACGCCACCCGAGCGCGCTACCACGAGATGATCGCCAGTGTCAACGACTTCATCAAGACACACGGGGTGCCCAAAGACCTGGGGGAGCGGGTGCTCGACTA
>JAUZND010038114.1:0-21567 GCA_034780555.1 Coelogynopora nodosa
GGTGGCCTATATAAATGTTAGCGGGTGCATATATTAGAACAGATCATTATATGACCATCAGCATGTGTCATTCCATGAGTAATTCCATATTATGTAATATTATTATATAGGGTAATTTGATTGTAGGCCTATAAATACTTAAATATTGACAGCTTACAAGTTAAATATTATTTCGAAATTGTAGAATTTTAGAATATAGATATATGTATATGTATAATCGACTAATAGTAATCTGTTTATGTTCCTTATTGAGAAAAATATGGTTTAATAACATTTAAGGTCATATAATGATGTCACAAGGCTATTTTATACATATCTGCTTTTTAAAAAGACACCATATCTCTTTTGTTTTATCTGTGTTCACGTATATTATCTTTTAAGAAATCCTATTGATAGTTGGCTTCATATAATGTATAACAGAAATCAAAAGAAACCAAATTTATATTGCCACTGCCATGGCTTGAAAAGTAATTCCATCAAATAATGAATTAAAATGATTTTTTCATATCAAAGATTAAACCTCTAATTTTAGTTATAAACAATTTTTTCATTACACTTTTTTTTGAAAGCGTGTTTACTCTATTGAAAAATAACGCAAAGCTTTGATATTTAATTCAAAGCGATGCATTTATTTGACCTTCAGAATTAAAAATATTACTTCTTCGAATATTACAATATTATACATAATATTGTTAAAAAAAAGTTATTTGGCAATGGATTTCATCAACAGAACAAACGTAAGCTGTACGATAAATTTTGAGTACTTTTCAGTATTTAACACTTTATTTTACATATATAATTACTAACACATTATTATTTGATTCATACAAATAAAAGATACGTATAATTAAATAAGCTAGAACATATTTTAAGCCGTATTTGCAATCAAAATAAATTTATATTCACAAAAGTGAGGAAAATATTGGATGTATTTATTAAAAATATAAGAAAGAGAGCAGTCTTTACATTTAATAATATATTTATATTTAAACAGGTTGTGACATCAACATTACAAATGTTATAGAACATTGGGATTCATAAAGAACGCATAGAATTAATAAATATACCACTTAACAAATTATTTATATAAAACACCCGTAAATATAAATATAAATATAAAATACAGAATCGGGTATTTTTATCTACAGTTTTGTTATTTTATTCAAATTTGATTCTTGTGTTTTACCTTTAAAAATTTTATTTTAGAAACGCTTTCAATTGATTAATGTAAAAGTGAACATTTCTAATACATTACGAAGACTAGAAAGAGAGGTCGAGGTCAAGCATGGCAAATGTTCAACGTAATGGTCTTACCCTCCTTTATGTTCACAAAGATGGTGACATTAATATTACAGATTTGATAAAAACAAAGCGTGATGTAAATATAGTACTAGATTCGGATTCACCAGATTCGATGGATTCGCATAAAAAAAATTTATTCATAGAAGTACAATAAGATAACTATACAAATGAAACGTTTATCAATATGTACTACCATAAAAAGTTAGACTATCATAACAAACTACTTATTTTGTAAGTACAGTAGCATGAAACTTTAAAAAACGTTTAAGATATACTACATATTTACAAGAAAAAGTTTGAAATATAAAAAATTAGAAATACATTAACAGCATCTAGTTTAAATTATCAACATTGACCCAAATAGAACATAAATAGTATATATTCAAAAAATGAAAGATACTTTTGATTACCACAATTTGATAAATTCAAAAACTTAGTCATTGACATTAATCCCAAAAATAAATGGAAAATATCCCGAGCAAAATTATAAAAGTGAAAAGAAAAAATATGTTCAAATGTTTAATCAAAATTAAATATAAAATTAATGCTTTTTACAAATGCACAAACTTTATAACCTCACTATAAAACAAAGACACCAATGTTAACATGATGAACTCCGACAATTCATAATTATTTCACTATAAAATAATGTAAATTTTATAAATGGTACAAAACCAAACTTACCAATTTACAAACTTTTACAAATTTATAAATACTTGTTTAAATAAATCTTCGAAAATGTCTATTAATAGTAGACGAATATTTGTTTATACTAATTAAAATGTAAACATTTCAAAATTCTACTGGAAAACCGAGTAAGTCAAATTCATCATACCTTAATATTATTAATAAGTCAAGCTCACAAACTTTTAATCTATAATGCTTCTAGGATATCATATAATATACTAATAAAATGGTCCTACTTAAACGATGTCTATGTAATTTTATGTAAATTGAGACGTATTCAACTAAACTTTAGCAAATATATTATTTTCAAACGTTCCATACCCTAACATCCCTAAACTTCTAATGTTTAATACCATCACTAAACTCATAAAGTTTAATATCCTAATATCCTTAAACTCCTAAAATCACACAGTTTCATACCCTTATAAAATCCTAAAACTCTTTTATTTTTCCACCCTAAAATCCTAAATGTTCTACCTTAAAGTACCTAAACTCCTAAAACTCGAGATTACACAAAAATCATTAAGTTCGTAAAATCCTAAAATATATCCCATTATTAAAATTATTGAAGCACACGTGATGAAATGGTATTTATTAGTTCAAAATTATACAGTAGAAGAGAGAGTATAAGTAAGTAAGCATTTGGGGTATATAACAAAAATGTAAGTGTCACTGCTCATCATCGTCATATATCCATTTATTTTCTAGCAGTACTGGCCTGGAAGAAAGTCTGATAAGAATAGATCTAGGAGAACTTTCTTGGGCAACTGATGTTTGGACATAGGTCGAGTAGAACACTTTGATGGTGCTGCCGGTGGCGCGCTTGATGAATGAATTTAAATTATTGTTCGGAGAACTTTCTTCGGACACTTGTGGCTTTGACACTGGACGAAACAATTTTGCTTATTTTGCCACTGTAGACTAAAGAGATTATATTTTTTCTTTTTCTTCATCATTATTGTCGTAAATAATCTTTATATACTACGGTGGTAATGTTGTTCTCTTGTAACTTTCTTTTCATTTAAAACAAAACGATTAGTTTTGATCGATTATTCACCTACATAGCGTATTAAATCCAAAAAACGTTATTTGACAATTTAATGACTATTGGAAGATTTGACTTCTCACATCCCAGGATATACCATGAGTAGTTAGAAGTTCCAGTAAGAAACATCTTTAAGCCCAACAGTATTTTGAAAACTCCTTTATTTCAAGTATTAGGCTTTGTTTGCGCCCTCTTGTTGTATTTAAAATTGAAGGTGGTGTTGGTGGTGATTATGTTTGAGATGGTTGAGAAGATGAAACCTTCTTTACTCTTGTCTTCAAGTAAATCAAAAACAACAATTTAGTGATTGATTTGGAGGTCGATTTTTCTTAATGAAAATCATTAATTAAAATTGTGAGTCAATAATTTTGGCAATTTAGTATAACCTTGCTTCGCTCATATTTCTGTTTATTATGTTTTCTGGCTTGTTCCGTTGTCAGGTAGAAATAGTGTGGCTTCTCATTGGGAAAAATTCGACCTTCTCTGGCGTAAATTATCAGATATACGTAGATTACAGTATCCTATAAATAATACTGACATAACGAAGAGTACAGGACAATATTGAGAAATTTGAAAGTCGCTTAAAAAATGTTATTTCCTTTTTAATTTTTTTTTATATTGTATCTGTATATAGCTATATCTTATATGATGGTTCCCCTTTAGCTGCATTTCACATTAATAATTTTTTGATAGTACTGCCACAATATATATCATGTCATCAATGTAAATCACCGAATAAGGAAACATTATAATGACATCAATAGTTTCATCTTTCATCATCACAGAATATCTTAGGCGAAATGTTAACATCGATTATCAGCAAAAACGAAGAATACATTAATGTGAGATTCAGAGCAGTAATATGTATTCAATTCATAGAGATCGACGTCTATTATTAAATTGAAAAAACCTGCATTTATTGTAGTGTTTTGCCATGGCAGACATCTTAAAATCCCCTTTGTGAATAGCTGTTTTATGTTCCTTTATTCGAGTATATAGTTCTCTTTTGGTTTCCGCGATATATTTATCAATACAAATAAAACAAGTTAATTCGTATATAATGTTTTTCTTTTTGCAAAATGCGTTAGAAAGGGTATAGTTTTTAGTTGTGCATGTAAGCGGCTGTAAGCATGAGGATATTATTTTATCACGTAGTTTCGTTCCTGATGTAAAAATAGGAATGATATGAATTTTACTTTGTCGAAGAATTTGTTTAACTTCTTTCAAGTGTTGAGCATTAATGTAGGAACTTTTAGGATACAACCATTTTCGAAGTTTTGATTTAAAAGAATGTGGTGGATTATATCTAAATTTTTAATAAATAGAATCATAATGTTCACCTGTTTTTTTCAATATAATTTGTTTGGTTAAATATATTTTTTTTAATATTTGGTTATTCGTTTATCTATAGTTATCGACCTACTTATCTACATTGCCTACTGATTTTTAAGATTGATAAATTCTTTTTTTCCTAACAATTGATATATAATCATTTTGTTTTAATTAAAAAATATGTTCACATATATTTGAAATATGAATCCATAAATTTATAATGCTTTTATTAATTTTATAGTTTTCAAAGAAGTTATCCGAAATTTATATATAATGGAAGTTTTAACTATCGGATATATTTTTTATTATATTTTATAGCTTTATTGTTGCGGTTTACTGGCTTTTAATTTTACATAATTAATTATTATAATAAATACTTATAATATTAAACTTGGATGTAATGAGTAAACACTATATGTACATTAGACTATGTAGACGTAAATTGGCTGTATTGCACTATACTAGGAAAAATAAATAATTATCAAATACTACAAATAGCATACATCTGATCTAATTTTAATGATAACAGTTACATTCTCTATACTTGACTTAATCGGATTTCCAGTCAAAATGAATCAACACAATTGATAATTATATGACTGCAGTGCACTATATTAAAAAAAACAATAATTATCTATTACTATCAATAACTTACCTCATATCAATTTATAATTTAAATAATCGAACGCGGCGATTTTGAGTTAGTCAGAAAAGATATTAACCTCAATCGGAATTCCCAAGAGACTCTCCAGGATTATCGCCAGGATCTGCGGTCTGCTAATCGAGACCTAGTGGCTACACCATCAGCCCCAACACCTGCTCTATTCACAATTTTATTATTGTCCTCGATTATACTTTTCGCACATCTTTAACAGACGAAGATGCCTTTAATGTAAGAATACGCCTATCTTCCCACAATCCAATCACGAAGCAACCTGCCCTTGCTTTCGTCGACGAAGCCTCCCTCCTGATGAGTGACAGCTCTGCCGCCTCTCAGAAACTGCATATTCGACTGTTGGACTACGTTTGAACGCGGATAAGACCTAGGTAATACACATAGGCGATGGATTCCGACACAATATTTCCACTATTTAAGAAAATTCACTTACAACCTGTGAATATTTCTGTTACTTAGGGTGTCAAGTTTCTGATAGTCGCATAGCCTTCCAGAAAAGACGACACCTTGCGTCTATCACCACTATCAGTGGTGTGGAACAGTCCTACTAGCGATCAGGCAAAATCTCAACTTTTAAAAGCTTGTGTAGAATCAGTGATGTTGTTCAGCTCCGAAGCTCTGTGTCGAAACACACAAACCTTATCTATTGAAATCGACGCCTCTCACATCGCTTTACTCCGATTTTGCCTGAGAATTCATTTTTTGTCCCTAGCTAATTAGTAATTAAGATCAAAGGCGCCGAATAAATATGGAAACAGCCAAAACCATCGTTCGAAAGAAACGTTTGCGACTTTATGGCCCCACTCTCCAACGAACAGATCTGCCGGTGGCCACCTACGGAGGACACCTGCGAATAACATACATGGACCAACTTGAGGAGGACCTGGGTTTCATCGGTGTTGCCCCTTACAATGTCAGTACTACTGCAGCAAATCGGGAGTTGTGGAAAAATTAATTAGAAAACTGTGAAAAGAGCAACATACTACATATACCATGCAATGTATATTATACGGTTTATTATATGCAGTGCAATTGACAATGGACGCGTCACTATATATAGACAGACAGTTAAACCAGACAGTTAATAGCATCCGATGACTAAAAACGTAATCGAGGTCAAGGACAACGTATATTCTACTCATTGCCATATATAAGTGGTAGATATAGACAAACAAATGGCAGACACTTATGGTTACTACATTTTGATAAAAATTAAAACTTATTCATTGGCAATAATCCCGAAAAGAAATTGAAAACATTCCGGGCGAAATGATTAAAGTAAAAAGAAAATATTTGTTTTAGAGGCGTTTTTAAGATCGATTTTTAGATAAAGCCAAAACAATTCTATGTGTGAGGCAACGAAAAAGAATAGCCAATTTTAAATAATTAATAAGTATAAAAACTACTGAAAGGTAATTTATTGCTCTCGTTTTTATATATTAATAAAAATGTTTTCCCTCAAGTGGTTATTATTTTTATTAATTCTATGTGTGCTAGTAGTTGTGAATGTGTATAACTACGTCACTGAAACCGAAACTAACTAGGATATCTGCGTCATCGAAACCGAAACTAATTAGGATATCTACGCCACTCTAACATAAATTAAATGAGACAAATTAAAACTAAAATTATGTTTCGGTTTCGTTTTTTAGATTTTCAGGATATATATGTAAGTCACTGCAGAATACTAACTCAATTACTTGTTAGGTATAGCTAAAGGAGTTATTTTCACAGTATGTTTTGTAAGCTCAAGTTGAATGGTAGTGGAGAGTTACCCTCATTGCGTCTTGTTGCACATGAGTTATATAGAACAAAAGACCGTGTGAGTCATATGGTCCTTGTGACAGATAAAGATGGGGGAGATATTTATTTGGCAACTGATATTTATGAAAAAAAATGTGGCTATCTTGAGAGTAAACAGATTTTTCTTTGTTGCCCCTCGGCTTCATCTCGTGCAAAGATATGTGACATTGAGAAGATTGTTGGAGAAAAATTGCATGAATGAGCAAAGAAAGATACTGCTAAAGATGTTCCTAAACATATTCGTGAATCGATGTGTAATCCTAAAAATAAACTACGGCCTGTCTGCAAGGATGACCCAATTGTTTGGTTAAAACCTGTGACAAATGTGGTGGATGGTGGATGGAATTGAAATGTTTGATGGAAATGTTATTATGGAACAGCAACCTGGTTCGGGTCGTTTTCAGCTCCTAATTACAGCGTCAACATTATATTGGGGTGGACATGGAAATACTGACTACATTTCTAGCTTGATCATACTTGTGGTGCAGTGTCTGTATAAAGAGATGCCTGTTGGAAATAATATGTTTGCAACATGTCATTTAGACTTCGATGCTTTACCTCAGAATACGGCCATTGTTGATACATCTAGACAACCAAAGTACTCTGATGTTAATACGTGTTGGAATGCTGTTGATTTGGAAGGAGCCGCAACTTCCTTTTTGGACAACCCTGTATTAACTTCTCCTATTCAATGTTCCACGCCAATCTATTCTCCAAAAGAGGAAGAAGAGGTGACGAAGCAAGCAATATTATCTACACCAAAGAAACGAATAAAAAAGATTGCTTTGAAGTGTCAGGCTTCAATCGTTTTGAATGACAATATAAATAATAAAGCACAGTGTTTTTCATGTCAAAATTAAATAGTTGACTATTATTTTTGTAGTAAACTACATTGATGTTATATTATTGATTATATTTTTGAAGCGTCATCCTTCAATCGATTTGAATGACAATATAAACAATGAAGCACATTATTTCATGTAATATTTTAAAAGTTATCTCTTATTTTGTAGAAAATGGTACTGACAGTTTGAAACGTCAACTGATATCACATAAATATGTAGCGTATAAAATCCTCTGCCACAGAGTCTATGTCCATATCTACACTATTCACATCCTGTATAAGACAGTTTTTACTTAAACACATCATTATTTCTTCATCAAATGAAATTAACGGTTCAATCTGGTCACACATTTATAAGTGTGCTTTGTGCGAGTTGAGCTTGAAGTAACAACATCCTTTCGCGCATATTTTTAATGGTTTCAAACATATAATACTCATTCCAAAATACAAATTCTTAAACGAGTAAATTTTTTCGATTGTTTTGATTTTATACAATATCGTTAATTTCTATTATCATATTATAGTTAATCAAATCCAACTGATCTGCCTATACAGGTTTATATTAGTACATAATGAAATTGTTTTTATTACACTTTAAAAAAATGTACTAGGCCTACACCTAACGTCCGTGTTTTAAAATTTATACTTAACAACTAAACGAGATTTCATTGTGCTACGACTTATATACCTCCAATTTTATTTTATTTAGTTTTAACTATTTCGATTTGGTTTCTGTTTCGATATGACGTAGACGTAGATATCCTAATTAGTTTTGGTTTCGGTGACGTAGTTGTGAATCCTAATGTTTTATCACATCTGTATTTAGAAGTAACAATCTTTTAATAAAAACAATATATTGACAGAGGTTAGAGAACCAAATTGATTATATATTTAGAATCTATATATATATATTCTAAATATGCAACCAATTTATTTATAATAATGAATTTTTTAATTTTTATTTTACACTAATAATAAATGTAAAAAGTCACAAAGGTTGTGATTTCAAATACATATGTGGTAAAAATGGGATTCATAAATCATACTTAGAATTAATAAATAATAAAACTAATTATAAAGGGAGACACTTTTTGTGGATAATATGTACATACACCCGAGGAGTAAATTATCTTAAAGAGGTTTAATTACTTAATATTTTTTTAAAGTTGCAAATACTTTTTTGTTTTTCCTCACAGTATTTACATTTAATAATAAATTTATATTCGCAAATTATAGAAAATGTTGGATGTGTATATTTAAACATTATAGATAATACGGCAGTATTTGTAAATTATATACATTTTATACTAATAATACATATTAACAATTCACAACGTACGTAAATACTGCCATCTGTTCTATATATTGTAATTATACATTTAATATTTTAATTAATGAAATACATTTTATGATAGTTTAATAATTATTTTAATATAGCTTTGATCAAGTAATTAAATTTTTACAATATTACATTTAAAAATTAAATAATATTATATTTGAAGAAGAGATATTTTTAATTTTGAAAGTCAAATACATTTATCGTATTGAATTATATATCAAAGCTTCATGTTACTTTTTATTAGACCTGCTTTATTAAAAAATGAAATATTATTTTGATATTTCTGCCCATATATAAATAAATACTTTTTAAATTGTTCCATTTAAATGACGTCTACGTAATTTGATGTCAAAAGAGACGTATGAAATGTATTCAACAAAATTTCAGCGAATGAACGATTTCCAGAAAATAATACACCTATTGCTTTATTAATTAGAAATACAATAATTTTATTGGCTCAAAAAGCATATAGATAATTTTGTAACAAAATATAACTTCAGTTATAAATTAAACTTAAGTTTTACATAATTGAATTATACTCATATTTTCTCTGAAAGATGGTAAAACTGATCAGCAACCAAACTGATGAAGACGATGACTTTTACAACGAATTGCTGATTACTAAAATTGTCATACCAATAATCTACACTTCAATTGTAATATTTGGACTCATCGGCAACTTACTCGTCGTTTACGTGGTAATCAAAAGCAATGAATATCGTCGTAGCACAGTCTACGTGTACATCATTCATCTTGCATTCTGCGACATCTTTTTCTTACTATTTTGCCTCCCTGTTCACACGGTCATTTTTGTCCATGACACCTGGCCGTTTGGGGACATTGCCTGCCGTCTGGTGCATTTTATCATGTTCTTGACCATGCAAATGAGCGCCTTTTTGGGACTGAGTATTTCATTTGATCGTTATCTGGCTACATCGAGCGATATATGGGTACGCAATCGCCGAACGCAGCTTAGAACGCAGCTCATTTGTGGATGTCTTTGGGTAGCCTCTATTATCATATCTTCACCATGGTTAGCATACTATAAACTTAAAATATATTCTTACAATGACGATGAGAACATGACCATTTCCACCCAAGTTAGTGTTTGTTCCTTTGCTTTCCCTTCTAAGGAAACACAGATTGCCATGCGACTTTCAACGACATTACTTGGGTATGTTATTCCGGCAATATTTATAGTAATATTCAGCAGTTTACTTATAGTAAAACTCTGGATTCGTCCCCAGTATAATGAGAATGTTGAAAATATTCAACAAAAAAGATATGTAACAACTCTTGTCACTGTTACTGTATTTACATTTCTAGTATGTTGGCTACCATACCACTGTTGTGTCATATACTATCTTTTTGCACCCCAGAGAGTGAAAGAAAACATTGACATTTTTCTGCGCATAAGAATGTTTGCCCACGCTATTTCATATGCCAACTCGTGTATGAATCCAATCATATATAATTTTTTATCGAGAAACTTTCAGCGCGGTTTTGCAAAAATCTTCCGAAGACCTGTTCGAAACCAATTTCGGCAACCACAGGAGTTGATCGAGTTGAACAGCAACAGTGCCCGTAATGCTCAGCTTCAGAGAACGTTGATTCCGCGGTACCGGTCAACAACCGACGTTCCAGTGTATGCTACCACCTACAACTGAAAACAATATTCACTTTAATCACATTATGTTGTTTTAATATATCTGTAATGAATAAGTGTTACTATGTATGTCATATTCCTGTGGTTTGGCATAAATTTATTCCAAAAAAATAATTTGTTGTACACGAAAAATATTCTATATACTGTTGTTGACCTTAGAATATTTTTTATAGTTTTGATGTTACTTGTTAGAGGTAAATAAATATTAAATTTCAAAATCATTGACACAAAAATTTGAATTAATTTTTTACATTTCAACTATTTACATTTGCTTACATTAGAGACACGTTATTTTATTATATATATGCATTTATTTTATTCCAAATTAAACAATTAATTACAACGTAAAAGATCATTGATTTTAATTAAATTATTATTAAAATACTTGCATTGCGTTTTATCGTATTCTTATTTATTACATCAAATTTATTACAAGTAAAAAATACGTATATCAATAAATAAATATTACGTCTGTTTTCGTATTTTTGTGTAGTTTGTTATCTATAATCATTATTTCTACATATTTTAAAGAATCAGAATTTTTTCAAATACGTATTCAGTATTATTATTTACATTTTAAAAGTTGTAAAATGTTAAATATCCTATTTTTAAACGATGTACAAAATTATTTTAGTTGGTTGAAATTTATTTAATTAATTACTACGAAATATTGATTAAACTATATTTGTTACATCATGTATTATTGTGCTATTGCTTTACTGGATTACATACGGAATCTGTGGCTTATGTTCCGTAATATTATTCTACAAGTATATAATGTATCTGTTTGAGTAAGTATGTTTTTGTGAGTAAATACATGATATAGAACCGACAAATAGATATTTTCTAACAATTATTTTGCATTAAAAGCTTGTAATGGTAATCGTATTTTTTGTAAGGAGCATTTTAAAATAATTAAATCCATTTATATGTGTTGTTTTTATATCTTCATAATATTTTTTTCTTTATAATATATATTTATGTTTGAAAATGTATGTAGTAAAAGGCCCAATCCGTATTCTGAGTAATATCATTCGATTGATACTTTTATTGTCAATATCAGACACATTGTTTAGCCTGAGTAGGTATTAAGAATCGGAAGAAGCAGAATCAGAAGAAAACCTATCAAAATTAAAGATACAATAGTTTTTATAGACAGGAATCATACTTGTTAAGATAACTGCAAAATCCGTATTACGAATGCGAATTATTGACTGAATTGGTAGTAATTAAAAAGTGTTGGCAACCTCTTTGATTAAATTATCATATCCTTTTATGAGCATGTGAGGTTATTTTGATTGTTACTATATTGCTGTATTATACATATATAGGCTACACACGCTAAACTAATTTATACCATTTTTATATTACGTTTACATATAACAACTAAATCTAATATCCTATCAATTTTTATTAAACAATTACATATACAATACATAACATATTGTTTAAATTATAGTTGTATATCCTTTCGTAAATCTTGTGACTTTCTAAATGTGGTAGTTCTTTGGGAAATTCTATTACTCATTGACCAATTTTAAAAGAAACACGAAAAATATATATTGATCAAACTTAAATGTTCAGGAAATGTTTTTATTAACTCAAACAAGCAATAAAATGGATCATAATGTTTTGGCCTTTTGACAACGTCATAGGGCTGAAACTTAGAAATACTAAAAAGGAAAAATTACTTTGGCAACAAATTAAATTTTTATTCAAATAATGAAAAATCATTAGATGATTTTAGAATTTGCAGAAAACGCTATTTTAATGGACGATATTATCTGGCCAGATCATAGCCACATCGGGACTAGTCCACACTATGTAAAAATATAAATATTGTATCTCAGATGAATCGAACTTACTGAGACTTAGCAACATTTTTTATGTATCATTTTGTATCACAATTATTATTTAATTTTTTACGTGTTATGTAATCTGCGAAGATCCGAACCTGGCCATAAAACAGTAAACAGATACCTTTTAAAGATTTGTCGAGCTATTTTTATTTTCAAAATATAATCAATAAGTATAATTTTTATGACCCAGTTTAGGAAAACTTTAGGAAAAGTTTAGGAAAACTATTGGACTATATATGCTATAACTTGTGATTAATGCAACCCATTGACATGATTCTTTTTGCATCTGATTCCAGATCACGATGTCTATAATAGTTTGATTTATTATTAGTATTATTATACTACTTATATAAATAATCTATAAGTAGCATAAATACTATTTGAGTATTATTTTAAATTACTAGTTATTTTAATAATTATTTTTTTAATTTAAATTAAATGTATATGTTTTAAGATAAATTAATTTTTTCTATTAATGTTGCAAGTTTTAGTTTTTAATATCATCTGCAAGTAAGAAAACCCGGAGGGGTATAAAATAGTTAAATAATAAAACAATTATCTCTGGTATGTTAAAATATTCGAAATTATATTTATTATATTATTCAGTTAGATAAAAGTATTTTAGCCACTATTACTAATTAATAGTCACAACTAACTATTTTTTATTAACTAATTAATAATTACAAATTACTAATAACTTTTTTTTAACAAAACATATTTTTATAGAATACAATTTATAAAAATATAGTAAAAATCTCATTTATAAACAAATCAGAAAAATAAAAATAACCAAATATTAAAAAATTACAATTTTACTGCTTTTCAAAAATAAAAAATGTAAAGGGCCGATCACAAAATTTTGTCCGGAGTGCCGGAGAAAATTCTTTCTATAATGATAAAATGGCCGCAATTTATATATATTTTTTTTAAGCAATTCTTTATATGTATTATGAATCAATCTTCCATTTCTTCCCTCTATGTACATATTTCAATTTGGAAATATAAAATTAAATTATTTAGTGTGTACATTTAAGTTGATGCACAGTATAATACTTTTTATGAAATCTAAATTATTAGAATTGTATTTAATTTGCTATATTCTCTATTGATAGCATCTTACATTAATTTGCTTAAAGTGAAAATAAAATTAGAAATATCAAGATAGAAAAGTAAAATATAAATGTACCTTTATTCTTAATTTAACAAAATTGAAGTTGGAATTTTGTTCTTTTAATGCATTCATTGGAATTTTTCAAATACATCTGTTTTCATTGGAAAATATTTATTTTATGTTGATATTAATTTTTATATTGTTTTTAATGTACGCAATCAAAATATTTTAGTATAAAAATATATATAGACTGGGCACCATATTCTTGTAAGTAACAATCTAGCAATAAATTAAATAATTCTCTATCCTACTTTTGATAAAAACAAATTACATGTAAAAGTATGGGTCCTTGAATGACGCCAAAATTTGGTTACATAGTCAATTTTGCTTTCTGCGAAACTTAATTTTTGTTATCTGCAAGTAAGTTTGAAATGTTTTTATAATAATTTTTTAAAATTTTAATCACCGATTTAAAAAATCCTTTATCCATAAAGGTATCTAATAAATCATAATCTATCATATATGACTAATAAATCCTTAGCTTTGCACATTTTTTAGAGACCGCTGCTTTTTTAATAAAACAAGTACAGTTATATTCACAGTGATGGGGTGACCCATATTTTTAACATCACGTCTTTCTTATTAAGGTACAAAAATTGAGTTTTTTCACAGAAAAAAAGAAAATTTAACAAATAAAATAAGGGGAAAAATTCAATCGATTTAATG
This sequence comes from Coelogynopora nodosa, assembly GCA_034780555.1. NCBI lineage: Eukaryota > Metazoa > Platyhelminthes > Proseriata > Coelogynoporidae > Coelogynopora > Coelogynopora nodosa. The sequence continues at coordinate 14,391 of JAUZND010038114.1, forward strand.
TTTGGTACGTTTCTATATGTTATGCATGCACAATATGTATATTCGATTTATATTGGATGTCTTCTCTAGAGTTTTTGAATGAATTATTGATTGATTGATCCGATTTATATGATAGAAATGTAATTAACTCTGTTTAAACAAAAACCTCGCGCGAATAAATATAATTTAATAGATAAAGATAACAAAATATGTCTTAATTGGATGTATCATACATTATCTTTAATAATCGTTCATTATCTTTAATTACCTTTAATAATATATTTATTTTAAACTTAAATATTAATGCGAACATCTTCAATTAGAAAGTTTTAAAAAGGGAATTTTTTTAATAAAAAGTCAGTTAAATTATATAAAAAGACATTTCGATAAGAAATCCTGGGTTGTTTGATAAAAAAGATATATATTATGTATATCGTTATTAAATTAACACTTAACTGCTGCTGAGTGTTGATTAACGCAACTATGATATTAATCAGGTTGGAGACTCCTCTTTATGGGGGCCTTTAGAACAATTCAAACAATAATTAAACGATTATTAATCTGTTATACAACTATCAATTATAATAATGTTTTACCCTTTTATTTTTTTATTCTATAGTTCAGTTTTTCCAATGCGTAACATTGGTTTCGTGGTAAAGGTTGCAATTATTAGTCGCCGCAGACCTTGCTATAATTATTTATATACTCAGTAAACTTTTCAGGAGAACGAAAACAACCACCCTCTTCACTAGGATTTTATAATTCTTATATATATTCCGATATAACTTGTTTCAGTAACTATCCTTTTAAAAATTATCAAAGATCCCGTACACTAAAATTTAAAGAAAATTGAATTATGTTTGATCTCGCGATCTTAGCCTACTATTAACAAGTCTTGTTATTCATTGGTATGAAATGCATGACTAATCTGAAAATGTACATTTAACTTAATATGTATTTATGATTGTACATCATGATAATAAAAAAAACTATTGGACTAGTAAAAACGGTTACGATGGATTTATAAGCTTGAGGGTCTGTGAAAATATATCAGGGTGAAACAATTGACAGATTCTTGTGATTGAAACAATCAGCTGTAAAGTAAAACTTATTTATTTACTATACTCTGTTTAAACACAAGAATTTAGAAAAAAAATTCTAAAATATTTATTTTTCCCCTAGAGATGTTACCATGAAATGCTAAAGTAATCCACATTATTCCTAGTTTAATTATAACTTTTTAATATCCAAAACCTGGAAATATTTTATAATCTTGACGAGGTATATCATGTTGATGATATATCTATGTTTTAATTAAACGTAAAACCCTGATACTTAGTTTGTACGATTTTGCAAGGGATAATTAAAAAACGTACCCGTGACAAATTTGAGACAAATTAGAATATGTTGCTGTAACGTAACAGAAAATACCGAAGCGTAAAGGTTCTTTTATATTTCCATATAAAATTAAGCACAAAATCATCAATTTTATGTAATCTGAGTAGGAATTTATAAATAATATAAAATAAAATTATAAATTGAAACAACAACTTAATGCAACTTAAACTGGGTGAGAAGAACACACAAAAGCAGCAGTATAGAAATGAATACAAAGTAAAAATAAATCGGTAAACAAATAATCTAAAAAATTAAGAAAATAAAGTTAAATATAATAAACAGCTCAGGTGGCGTTTCGTGGCAGAAAATGTGAGTTTTGATCGATCTACAGCCGATTACTTAGACAAAATTTTTTTTATCAGTATGTACAACTTACTGATGAAGTCTGATGGTATAAACTTTTATTTTGAGAAACCCAATTACAAACGAATATTCGAAATTGGACAATCTAAAGACCTGTGACCACCAAACGCGACGCGACGCAGAAATCTTATTATTTTATTGCATCTTAATTTATTCGCTAACAGTCACAACTATTATTAAAATACTGTAGAAATAGCTTAAATATACAAACATATTATTTTTATTTACTTTATGTCAGGTAATATAGTGTAAATATTGGGTAAAATAAAAAGATGGAACGCTATTTATTAAATATTTATTTTTAAATGTTGTATATATAACGTACTCATTAAATAAAAAATAAATCATATTTGAATGTTTTTACATAAGTTACTGCATACTCATAACCAGGAATAACTATCAACACACTTATTTATATAAAATGATTGATTTAGTCGCGCGGCGTCGCAAACAAAGTTTTACGATATATATAAGATATATAATATACAAGATGTTAAATGTTTAATAATTTAAACTTGTAATGATTGTAAAATATTTTCCAGAATTTTTTTAGTATTTACAATTTAGCGTTTAGCTTAAAAACTGATTGTGTAGACACAAAGTTTAATATATTCTGCCAGAATTACTAAGATTTTTTTTTAACTTGTTGATAATCTAATAAACAAAATTAATCTCTCATAATAAAATAAATGTGTGATTTTATTCATCCATTTTATCATAAAAAAAAATTATTTACGTGAAGTATCACTTGACCATTTATTTTAGTGTACATAAATATATATATATATATATATATACATATATTATAGTGAATTATATATATTGTATATACATGTTTTGTTTTTATGCCCTTTTTTGTCCATTACGGTGCAGAAGGATTAGTTTCATTAATCTGGAAACGTGTTACATTTTCATTTCCAATTGAAAGTTTAGAGGGAAAACACGTCTACTGTAATATTTTATGTAAATTATTCTTTTTCATTCAAATCTTGCATAACGACAAAAACGATTCATATATATTTTCAAAAATAATCATTTTAATTAATATTTTAATGTGGTTATTTTTAATGATTTAATAGCTAGAATATGTGTAGTTCGTGCGAAAATACTTGGTGTACTTACATAATCGTTGTATATACAACAGGGTGATTTAAATATAGCCTATTGTACTTACTATTCGCAAAAAATGTAAGAAAAACTTAGCTCAGTTATTGTGTTCAATCCAGAGGATCAGTGTTTCGAAAGTAGCATTGCTCTTTCATAAATCCCTACGAAATGACTTCCTGCTAAACGATAAAAGAATAAATATATTCTATATAATATGTCAGAATCACCTTTTGGGAAAATGTTGTGGTAAAAATATGAAACATCATTTGTTTAGTGTAATGTAAATATGTTGATTCTAAATATGTCGATTCATAATCTTGACTTTGAGTCATTCTTTTAAACATACTTCGAAAATAGTACCCTGGAATAGATCATTTTCATTTTTAATCAACAAAAAATATAGAAGATATTAGGAAAAAATGTTGGATTATGAATTTGTTTGAAGATTGGATAATGAATTTGTAAAGTTTAAATTCATTTTAAGAAATTATTTACGGCATGACAGCCGACCTCCAACATGTGTCAAGTGATCTATTACGTTATAGCATATACAAAAGGGCTATATATAAAGAATATACTTTGTTATTATAATAATAATAATAATAAAGCGTATATTTGACAGCAAAGTACCAACATTAAAACTATGGCTACGTAAAGGTAAATAAATAGGAAACATGAAACCTAATTATGGATAATACAAATAGGTACAAAAAGTAAAAACGAAAAGTAGCATAGTAAAACAAATTTAAAAATAAAATTAGATTGAGTTGTTAATAGACAGTGTAGTCAATGCAATAAAGTCGTTAAGTCTGAGATTAGTTTTGATGGTGGTTGTCTGAATGCTTTGGATCTAGGGAGTAGAGGAGTGATAAGGTGATGTAGAGAGTGGGATGAGAGATAATGGTCTTTCTCGATTAAGGACTGGGATATTAGACAGGTGGAGCATTGTTTGGGTAGAAGATGATCTTCAGAATCCGATTTTGGAAACGTTCTAGGCGTTTGGATATTTTAATGTTAAGACAAATAAAAAGAGGAGGGGAGTATTCCAAGACACTGCGAATAGAGCTGTTGTACATAGATTTTTAGTAGAGAGGTAGTGTCCACAATGTTTTTGAGATGTCTAAGGGGAAAAGCTGCCTGGCGCAGGTTTTAAGACCTGCGCCAGGAGTCCCATTTGAGATGAGAGTTTATCGTAACTCCCAATAGTTTCATTTTTTGTTTAAAAAGGGGATTCTGTGGAAAGACACAATTTCTCCTGGTAAAGTACATATAATTTGGTTTTTTGGCGATTGAGTGTTTATTGAGTGGCGACCGAGGTTGTAATAATGAGAGTCTACGTGATTAATTGTATTGTTTATTGAATTGTTTCTCTCTGCGATGTTTGAATGGGGGGTCATGGCACTGGTATCGTCGGCGAATTAGATAATAGTAGAGGCGTCTAAGTTTACTGAGTTACGAATGTAGACACAAAAAGGCTGGCGATAGGACTCCGCCTTCTGAAACTCCTGAAGTGACAGCGATTGGGTGGCTTGTATAGTTCTGCAATTTAACACTTTGGCATCTATTGTTAATGTAACTTTTAATAAGCTACCTGTCAATACATTTAATTATTATTATAAATACTTGAGGCAACAAATGCATAAATAACTAAAAATAACACGTCTTTTCTAGTAATAAATAGTTGTTTAATTGTTATTGTTTATCTGTATGAATTTGTAAACAAACCTAAATGTTCACAACTTACAAGTTAAATATTTAAAAACAGGAATTAATATATTATCGACCAATAGTAATCTGACTATGGTCCTTTATAAATAAGATTTAATAACATTTAAGGTCATATAATAATGTCACTAACTTTTATCACTATATTTTTCTTTCGTTTTTTCTGTGTTCATATTGTATAATCTTTAGAGTACTGTTAGAATTCGAATCATAGAAATTTGGTTACCAGATTTATATATTGCTCACTATACCATGGCTTGAACAGTAACGGCTAAACTAAAAAATGAAAACGGGAATTTTAGTGTTCAAGTAATGAAGTAAACTACTAATTTATAACTTAATATATTTTTTCATGACATATTTTTCAGTACATAAATCATCAAGTTTGAATGTTCCCCAATACAAGTCTTTTCAAATACGTTGTCATACCTCTTTTCAGTATTTCTCTATAATGTGAGGACTTCGTCAGGGGCGGCGGAGCATCTACAATTTACGGGGGGTCTGATCTCGAAAATAATAAGAAAAAATATCATTAGTACAGTAAGTTCTAGTCTGAACCTACCCAACACCACACTTCTAAAAGTACCCAAATGTAAAGTCATTTATCGAGTTATACAATATTATACTTGCATTATTAAATGGATTCCCCCACTCTCCCCTACTATAGGTATTTAGCATACAGAATTTAGGGGGAGGGGTTGAAAGATATTGCAGCCCCCAGCCTAAATTTATTGGCTCAAAAGTTTCAGTTGTTTCCACTGAAAATATGGTCTACCTAGCCTTACAGGTTTCGCACCAGGATAGCCATACCGTATTGTCGCGAGGACTTTCTCGGAGAACTCTGGTCAACATATGTTCATTTTGGAGGAGTCTAAATGAGAGTATCTCAACGTTATATATTATATAGTGTCGCTGTATTTGTTAAACATCTCACAGCAAGTTCCAGTGTACACTGAGTTCTCGAATCCGTTGCACCCATCTTTGACTCTATTTCTGGATTCGATGAAAGTATTAGCCAGCCTGGAATGTAACCCGTAACCATACGGTAACTAAGCGGTTCAGATATGTTCGTACTAACTGTTCTCTAACCGTGCTTCGTCTCATGGATATCGCGTTCATAATAGCTATTCTTTTAACCGAGCATTATACTGCGTTATTTCTGGTGCTTCGCTAGCAAGTGCGTCTGCTATTTTATTTCTATAAAATCCGCAGTTGGAAAGGACCTACTGAAGGTAAATCTTTTTGTCTTATTTTGTAATTCTATCCAACCGATACCAGATATTGTTGCCTTCCTACATATAGCAATCTGTCTGGGGCCAGTTTCTAAAAGTCTGCGGGAGGCTTTAGGAACATGGGGAATTGCGACCACTTTTTTATAATGCACATAATATGAAAATAACAATAAAATTAGAAGTGATTATTTAATGAATAATGAAGTAATAACTTAAATTTACATTTTATAAGTTTATTAGGCAATAAAAATACGATACTTTTGAAATATAGGCCATCATAAAATACTGACTATAAATGTATGATGGGGGAATGGTGACCACATGGTCGCCATTTCCATAAGTATAGTTACACAAAAAAAATAAACATAAATTTGCATAAATATTACAGATTAAGTAATTGTACAAGTTATAAATTTAGCGACAAAAGTCACACAAATAAATTGTACTAACTCTTTCGTAGTCAGTACACTTTTCCTGGCACCAGTCAGCGAATTTGTTACAATGTATCTAATCTTCAATAGGTTGATATTGAAACTTTTTTGAACAAACCAAGCAGTGATATTCTATTTTATCACTTTTTTATTTATATTTCCATTTCATCCCCAACAGTAGGTACTTCAATCTTGACGGACATTGGAGGCGAGTGGTAGAGGGGGTGACCTGCCGTGGGTCTACAGTTAACCCTTCTTGCTCCCCTCCACCCTCTAGGGAGCCGCTGTGGAGATGTAATTTTGGAGAGAATACGGATCTTCAATGTCCCTTACAATAATTCCCTCCGCCTCCACATCAGGATCAGAGGCACCCTGCAGGTCACAATCCTCGGGGACACTAGCCCCCCTCAGCAGTTTTGTATTAATAGGAAAGGTTCATGGATCAAAGTTCTTTCGATGATGATCGGAGAGTGGCTTATAAGGAACCACAGGCAACGTGTGGAGATCCAATTCTGGCCCCTTAAGGACGCTTCTTGATCTTCGTCGAGACTCTGACTTGGTATCGATTTCACTAGTGTTCATTACATATATTTATTGATTTTATCATCTCTTTGTATTTAACTCACTGTTTCTCATTGTTTCAAATATGTTTTAAAATTTAATGTGTGTAATTTTTATGAAATATTTTCTATTTTTAAAAGTGTTTATTTAATTAAAAGAATTACATATATTTCAATTTAGCGTATTTCAGGGGCGGATCCAGCATTTTCAGTGAGGAGGCGGGGTAAAAATCTCAGTAAAAATCTTATTTCACTATAATTTATTTTTAATTCTATAATTAATTTTGTAAAATGCGAACATTCTATAGTTTTGTCTATGTTAATAAGAATGAAATTAAAATAAGATTTTAATTAGTATGATGATCAATTTATTATTGAATAA
>JAUZND010038125.1:0-21564 GCA_034780555.1 Coelogynopora nodosa
GCTGAATAGCTCGAAACTGGTAGTGCTCTGTCTCTCCGCTGTTTGTACAGGCTCTGCGCTTAGTGCTTACTTATTATTATTATGATATGATATATCATTATTGTATGGCTAAGCCTAAGGCTAAGTATTTGTCCTCAGATGAAGATTTTTAGATTCTGGTTCTATTTGTCCTTGCATATTTTATAATATAATTAAAAACAAATAATATGTTTATAATATTTAATTATATATATTTTAACTTATGTGCATATATAATGAGCACATTTATTGGCATTTAGTTCCTGCATTTTTTAATCTACAAAAGACAAAAAGCATATTAATAAATAATTTCAGAATTAATATTTTAAAACAAAAAATAGTGCTGTAAAGTCCTGAGCATAACAATCAGATTTATAAATAAAATAAATCTATGTATATACAAATTATACTTTAAATATATTTTTTATTTGGTATAATATAAATATATTTAATATAATATTTTATAAATATTTATTATTTTATTAATTTTAATTTTTTTATTAACATATTACTCATAAGTATATGTAAGAACAAACAGAACCAGAATCTAAAAATTCGCATCTGAGGACTGATGAGTAAGTAATGTATTAATAAATTATTTACTAATATAATATCATCCATTATTTATGTTATTAAATATGTATATGCATCACTATATGGAATATGGATTCTTATTATATAATTACTCCTAATATCTAATTTTCTTATTCTTCATTTATTGTTATATTATAATCTGTATGTAAGTAATATTATTTTACAAAACCTGTTTATATTATATTTTATGTGATATTATAAATAACATTTTCATTAATTGAATTTATCTATTCATTATTTAATTTTTATTAATTTTTTTAATTTAGCAACATATTATTTGTTTTTAATTAATAATTTTAATTGAATCATAAATTACTGTTTTCTAAATATTCTTTTTTTAAATCATTACAAATTGTATAATATATTAAACTATAGAAAATTCAATCTAATGGGTTTATCACAAGGAACAATTACATAAGTCTAGAAGAAATATTAAAAGCATAAATATAATTAAAAATATAAATAATAGATTATATATAATAAATATAGTAAAATTAAATAAAAATTAACAATCTTTAATAAATTATAATTGAAATATATAATAAATAATTCAACTAAAATAGTTATTAAGTATAAAACCAAAGTAAAGTACTACTTATTGAAAAGAATTTATAATAATTAAAATATATACATTTTCAAAATATTATCAATATGTAGTAAAAGACAATCTTTCTTATATGGTGCACAAAAATATTGTTAACATACTACAACCTATAAAATCAAAACTAAATATATATTGTTCAATGTGTAAAACATGTTATAGTTTAATCTTGTACATTATAGAACTCAGTAATATAATAAAGATTAGAAAAATATTCATAATTTATATATGTGCATTATAAAGTTAATTTTTTTTATTGAAACTCTTTGATTATCAAAATCAGAATGCTGTTGTTCCAATTTTCAGTGTGGATTTACATTATCTCAATTTTCCAGCTTGCCAAGATCTTGTTTTCCATGGCATTATTTGCAGCTATTCTTAGACTTTATGTCCATTCCACCAAATATTAAGTGCTAGTTTCCCACATGCTTCTTTGCAATTTGCCTCCAGGGATTTCCATTTCAAGACTGAGTGTTCCGGATTGTTTTTTTGTTGTGCAATGTAAGCTCTATTTAGGAGAGCTTTTGCCTCTTTGTTTGCTTTTACTAGTAGTGTTTGACAACTTATGTTAAGTGCGGGAGAGCTAGGGCATTTTTTAACATATTAATATCCTGTATGTGTTAACCATTTTGTGTCTCTTTTGATTTGTTTCAGTGCAATGAAGGCTTTGTTTGAAGCCTTTTCACAGTGAGTTGTCTACATTAAACCAGATTCAATTGTGCAACAAGTGTGGTAATATTTCTACACTCATGTGTATCTCCACTGAGACTTCTACTTATCTTGCTTGGTTTGTTCCATGCCATATAAGGTTGGTTTTAGTCAGTTAGACAGCAAGTTTGTTGTGCGATGTGTATTTATTAAATCATATTAAGTCCTCATTCATCATATTACCTGCTTCAGCATCAGATTTCTCCCATGCTATGATGGTTGTATTGTCCACAAATTGTATATTTGCTAAATCTCTATTTTCTCTGATTTTGAATTTTGTGCAGTCTAGTACATATAAGACAAATAATAGTGGTCCAAATACTGTAATGTACTGTATAGTGGTCCTAATTCCATTATGGACAGTCCATTGTGATCACTAATGCCTTCCATTGTAGGAGTTGTGTAGATGCATTGAATATTGAACCAGACTGTATCAATATTGGAGTGGGTTTTGCATTGCCCCTTTTTTCACATGTGATAAAATGAACATGTTGTTGTAGCCCCATTGATCCACCTTGTATCATCCTCAGTTTCAAGAGTAATCATCTCATAGTGTTACCAAACATATTGCTCAACACTTTATGCTCAAGTCAGTGTGAGCATATACAATTATTTACAATTATAATTTACAATTATATAAAAGTTTTTCTTACTCTTTAATATTTTGAAATTTAAACTATTTATTAAATACAAAATATATGTGACCCATTTTCACAAATTTACCAGTTGTTTGTTGGCAAACTTAATTTCGAGTAAATTGCAAAAATGTGAGCTAGGGTCTAAATTTTTTAATTTATGTTTTTGCCATATATCATTAGTATTCATATTGATATTTAATTTGTGCAAATACAAATAAAATTTTTAACTGGATATATTAATTAATGATATATTAGTTCAAAGAGTCTGCTGAGTTGGAAAATGTTGTGCAAAACAGTGTCAAAGTGATTATTTCAAAGTTTGTCACCTGGGAAGATCAAAGAACTGTTGTCCCACTATACAATTGGCATGACTTCTTTTATGCCATTGACTGGCATAAAACAATACTAGCACTTCCGTTTTTTCTCAGAAGAAAAGAATGTTCTATTTTACAACACAACATCAGATAGCAATGGTGGAAGAGTTTTGTTTGCTGAAGATAAATTTGAAGCAATATTGCAGCTGACATGATGGCTATTGTTATTGAATCACCAGGACCTGATGCAAAGCAACAGTACAACTACATCCGGAAGTACTGCAAAGCGGAGTGCAAAGAAATTCTCTTCCCATGCCCCCAAGATCAGCCATCGATAGACAAGATATTTATGACAGACAATTAGGAGGAAAGTGGATCATCTGCAGTTTCCAAAGGAAAAGGACCATCCACCAAAAAACAGAAATTGTCTATGTAATATTTATAGCATAAAAAATTGTAGAGAAGTCTGAAGGCAAACTTTTGAGCTCAGTTTAAATTCATTAGGCCAATTGATATATGTTTCTTGGCCCCTGTGTTAATACACTTCTATATAACTCCATTAATAAAGAAATTATACACAGTGGGGTCAGGAGATAAATAACATTAGAAAACAAACCTTATTACAAAACCAATATATATATATATATATATTGAAACACCCTATAGATATATTTTAAATGTTTAAATTACCAGTTGTTTTACCCCAAAAATAATACAATACTAATCTTGTTATTTTAGTATATACTTTTATTTAGAACATACCACATATTATCAGTATTAATTGATGCCTATTTGTCAATCTAAAATATTGATTTTGAGAACATTTTACAAAAATGCTAGATATACCTGAAATATGTATCTCTATAGAAACTAAGATATGTACCTTTAAAGCTAGAAGAAAGTGACCAAGGAAGCTCATTATAGGATCTATAGAGGTTCAGAAAATATGCTTATAGAGGTTTAAAATAGTAGCATACTCAAATTTGAGTAAAAGTGTATACTGAGATTCAAAATAGAACCCATTAGGCTTCATTTAATAACACAATGTTGAATTAAATTGTCATAAAACCATAAATTTGAAAAAATTTGATGGAAAAAATAATATTAGAAAACGTTTCTCCTATATATTGCTTGATACAAAGTTTACATTATATATAACACATTTAATTTCATATCTAAGAGATTGTTTTAATTGAATAATTTTATTAATGTTAGAACTGGTAACTTAAGAACAATGAGTCATCACCTTGCATCTTTTAAGTTATTATTTAAGAAAGAAAAATAAATCTATTAACAGAAAAACCTTTTTCTCTGTTTTCATCATTCTAAATGTCATCATTCACCACCATAGAAATTCTTTCAAGTCTGGACATTATACTATGGAGACACTTATACATGTTAAATGGATAACATTTAATGATTCTAATGTCATTGAAATTATATGTAACTATATTTGAATTATTACAATTACATTATTATAATTATAATAAGAAACCTGATTAATTAGTTAATTTATAAATTAAATTATTTATTACTGTACTATAAATATTGTTTATTTTATAATTTACCTTTATATTTGAAATCATCTTTTAAATATTTAATTATTTAATTTTATGATTTTAATCTAATATAATTATTGTAATTTTGCTTGAAAAAGGTTTATTTATTATTAATATAATCCAAACAGTGATTGCATAATTTTAAGTTTTTGAATTTTATGACAAGATATCACAATAAGCTAGAATTTTATTTATTAAATTGTTAATCAATTAGTTGATCATTAGTATTAATACTGTACTTATTATTGATAATTTATATTTAATGTAATAGATATATCCTTTTTAGACTTTTCATTTAAACACCGCCATGGAAATCGTTCACGTGTACACGAAAAAACGATCGGAGTTCGGTCGACAATGCAACTTCTCCGATCGAACCGCGGAACTACACGTTGACATTGCACCGGATCCATCCCTGGCAGAAAACTTTATTGAGAAGAATCCTGTGGATCGGGGGATCCAGTGTGTCCAGGAGATGTCGGAACACGAAGTTAACACGGAGCGCTTCGAGACAGACTCTCATGGGATCAATCACACTGAGGGTGGCTGGCCCAAGGATGTCAATCCGCAAGAGGTTGAACAGGTCATTCGATTCAGAAAGAAGGTCGAGAAGGATGACATGTACATCAATGCAATTCAGTCTTTAGGATCGGTAAGCAATTGGTGTAGATAGTGTTTATTTTGTTATCAGCGTATAGTACAGAGCATATTTTTTTAGTATAACATTTGTTTTTGGTATCATTAATCGCAATTTACATAACATTTACTAATAACCCCTACAACATCAGTTTTTTATATCAATTTTATTAACTACTTATTTCAGTTAAATATCTATATTGATATTTTATATTTGATTATGTATTTTTTTGTGTTTCATTGATTGCTTATTTTCTATAATTTAAATTGTATCTTATATATGGCAAATTTATAAACGTGAATTTATTTTGTTTATCGTTTGCTTTGTGAATCAAATTCAAACAAATGTTATATTATATTCTTTTTAGTAATATTAACAGTATTTTTTCGTATGGATAAGTACTATATTACATTTGCTGATATATGTAGTCCTTTAAAATATATGTCGGTTTACTTTTTGCTCATGCATTTAACATATTTTATTGATTGTAAATAACTTTTGAAACTCCAAAGAAATTGTTCATATTGTTATTTAATTAATAGTTACAATTATTTAGTCAAAAGTATAATTTTTTCTAGAGTAACTCATCATAAGCCTTCTGTCTACGTCGGAATTTATAATGTTTATAATGCGCAATATTATCTCTAAAAATATGTTTTTTTCAACATAATTATTTAATTGATGAATGAAGTAATCTTTATGAATTATTTGACATATATTGTAGGTGATGGAGCACTGCATCAAGCAGAACAATGCACTCGACATCTACGAAAACTATTTCGATGATGTTGATGTTGATATTTGTGAAGAACAGCCGTCAGCCAAAACTATAAACGTTTTCAGGTTGGCTACGTATATAATTTTCATTATGGTTATAAATTGAGAACATTGTTTTAAAAGTTAATTTGTAAATTGATGTCATTCCTTTTTTTAATGTTTCATTCTTTTGCTATATTCTTGTCTGTATTTTTAATTACTGTCTTATTAATAATTATAAAAATTCGTTAAATTAAAATGAATAACAACTCTGTTAAAATTAACCGCTTTATAAAGTTAAAATAGAAAATCACACTTTAAAAACAGTAAAGTATATATATTTTTCAGTTAATGTTGTACAGAATGGTTTATTTATTTATTGATTTTATTGGTTTTTATTATCTTGCTAAATTTTTATATGTTTATTTAGTTTGTTTATATTTACGTAACGTTATCAACGGTTTAAATATAAAAAAGATGTACGCTTTCTGTTACTTGTATATGCCAAGCTCATTGTGAGGATACGGTTTTATTTATGTGTATTTTATGCACTAAGACTATGTTGCATCACCGGTTTTTCCTTTACTATTTGGCGTAATGTTATATGTATTTTAATATACAATCGATTAGCATATATGCATTATTAAATCTTTAATTTGCCCGGATAATTTTTTAATTTCAACATTAAATGAAAGTAATTATATTCTCATTGATAAATAGGCTATTTTATATTTGTATATGTAACTATATTTTTAGATGATGTGAACTAAGTTTCCCAATGCTTATACAATGTAGAATGCGACACTATACATGCGGTACATTTTATTTTAGACACTCAAATCTGACACCATTTAGAGAAAATAAACAGTACATGAGGGATACATATTTTGAGAAAATGGCACATTATTAATTGCATATTATAATAGAAATCTAATGACAACATATCAATGAGTTTGTATTAAAAAAATCCCAAATAAACAAATTATTAAAATTAATTAAAACCATGAGCCTTCGCAAAGTCGGACACTTGCGTAACCATAGGAAAATGTAAACGTTTTAACAAAACATTTTAAATAACTACGTCAGATATTAGAAAAAGCTAATAGGCTAAACATTTACACAAACGCTATTCTTTAAATCAAACGTGGAATATTAACAAAATATGATTGATTACATAAATTTTAAAATACAATCCCATGTTAACGAATTTCGTAATTATTGAGGTTTAAATATAAAGTTCAATAAATATTTTAAAATAAAATCTAATATGGAGAAGCAATAAACATATGATAATGAATTACGCAATAGTAACAAATAGCACAAGAAAACCGGACACGCTAAAAGTGTCAATATAAATACTGATAAAACAAAATGCACACTAATTATGGATTAAATGTGATTAAACACGAAGCAGGTAAAAAAAATTATTGCAAAAAGAGAATGAAGCGAGCACATTACAAAGATTATATTTTTAATTGAAAATAAGGCAAGTAGCAGAAATAAAAAAATAGTTTTGAGGTCTATTGTATGAACTGAATATTACAAGTATTTACATTATCCTATTTAAAAGAAGAAACTACTTTTTATGAAACGAACTACCAGTTTCATTTTCAATTAGAATACTTCTTGCATGATATTTTATAAATACTGACTGGATCAGAATACTAGATGAGCATACTTAAAATGTTTAGAGATTATATCATCTAGAAAAGTTATTAAGTTGTTAGATTCACATTTATAACTAACTATACTTAACCCTTAGTATCCCTTCCTATGTGGAGGGGAGTATACTTTTTTTATTCAAATAAATAAAGTTTTTGGTCGAAAGATATCTGTTTAATCCTATTTTATAATGTATGACTCTGATTTTTTTGCACAGTGGTTAAAATACTTTTATCTAATTAAAAATCATAACATGGAATATTTTAACATACCAAAGAAAATGGTGTTATTATTAAACTTTTTTATACAACCCATGAATTTTCTTACTTGCCGATGATATTAGTAGCTAAAACTTGCAACATTAATAGAAAAAATAAGTTTGTGGTAAAATCTATTCATTTAACTTGAATAATAAAAATTAAAATAACCAGCAATTTAAATATACCCATCTATTATAAATATCGTGATCTGGAATCAGATACAAAAAGAATCAAGTCAATTGGTTGAATTGTTCAAAAGTTATATCATATATGGGTCAATATATAGTATATTATATGGTTATTTCCCCATATTTTTCCTAACTTGAGTTTATGACGTAATTAGGTCATACAAATTATACTAATTGATTAATTCTATCGGCTCGACCAGTCTTTAGAAGGTATCTGTATACCAAATTTCAGTTTAATTATCGGATTATAGGATGTTTGTTTTGCGGTGGGGGGTAAAACAGCCCCCCTCTACGGAACAAACCCTACAAAAAATGTCCACATACGAAGGATTAAGGGAGTAGTGAGTATTAACTAGAATAATTTGGCTAGGATTTTTATTATTTTAAATACATTATTTTATCATTTTTCACATTACGCGATGCGCTAATTGTCTTACTAAATGTTCGAATAGTTTACATATTTAATAAATTATATTTAATTATTTGAACAATTATATAATTTTAATACCAATATAATTCCAATTACATAATGTTTAATAATGCCAAACAATCTTAAAACCCTAAATTTAAATTATAAACATTTATCTAGATTATTCATTTTTTTAATAATTTAAAAAAATATATTTTAAGTTAAATATATTCTTTGTTAAATCTTTGTTCATTGATTATATGTTTTTATTACACTGTATTACAATTTTTCAAGAACAATATTTCATTAATTAACTTGTGTTTTTTGTTTTTAATTCATCAGTATTATATTATAAACCTTCTCTGTTATATCGACCATTTCAGAGACCCGAACGAGAACAAGCGGACAGCGACCCACATCAGCTGGTTCCCGGACGGGCCCAGCAAGTTAGCAGTGGCCTACTGCAACACGGAGTTCCAGTCTTCACAAACAAACAGCAACACTAAGCCCTACTCCTACATCTGGGACGTGATCAACCCCAACTCGCCGGACCAAACGTTATCCCCGGGGTCGCCCCTCGTGTGCCTAGAGTACAACCCCAAGGACTCGCACACACTTATCGGCGGTTGCTACAATGGCCAAATTGGTGAGCCTGTTTGTGTTGCAGGCTATGTGCAACTCGACTGTTGGATAGGAATTCGAGAGGAACTTTAATGATTTTGGGAAATTCATTAGGAGAAATTAAAATTTTCATTTGAAGCATGTTTGAAATGTAGTGACTGACTGTTTCATCAGTGTTGGATTCTAAAAATAAAACAAACTGAAATATCACTTTGAAAAATCGTAGGGTCGACCAATTAATTGAGTTTAAAAGGCATTAATTAAGAGAACACACTAAAACTGTTGATATTGGATAATATATTGGCACCCTGCTTGTTGTAGGCCTCCATTTATGCCTGACTGAGTGACACTTCTCCACCCCCCCCCCCCCCCACGCCTGGTCCCTCCAGCCTTCTGGGACACCCGCAAAGGCCCAGAACCAGGCGATGTGACCCCAGTCGAGCACTCCCACCGCGACCCTGCCTGGAAGGTGATCTGGATCCAATCGAAGACAGGCACCGAGTGTTTCTCCTCCAGCACCGATGGCCAGGTGTTTTGGTGGGACACACGCAAGCTGAGCGAGCCCACAGAGACCCTCTATCTGGATCCAACCAAGAAGCAGGAGTTCGCCTCCTCGCTGGGAGCTTATGCGCTCGAGTATGAGCCCACGATTCCCACCAAATTTATGGCCGGCACCGAGCAGGTGGGTTGGTGTTCCGGTTGGAATTTTTGGATGATTTCCTGCTGTTACGTTGATTAGAATAAAATTATGGGTTTTCTTAATATGATAATCATTGACACTATTTACTAATTAATTTGTTGTTAATTTAATATAATTTAATTGAAAAGAAATGTGCGCGATTAATATCTGCAAATTTATTATTGTAATTTTTTAATTAATAATCGTATTATTTTGTAAATATGGATTTTTTACAACGTACTATATTATAAAGTTATAAATGATGTGAGTAATGAATGTGAACAAGCACTTACCCATATCATTGCTCTATATATTTAACTGACATGTTATTATGTTCTCTTGTTTGCTTATGGAGAAGAATATATATTAGGAATGTATTTTAATAATATTAATGGTGATAAATTTGATTTGTTTTATATTTTTGTACTTTGGTCTTTGTTTTCTGTAAAATAATTGTTGTGTTCTGTTATTATAATAATATCAGGGTATGTCAAGTAACCTCGTCTCCGGAATAATTTATATAAATCAAAAATTAAATAATTGTTAATAAGCTAAACCAAACAATGCAATTCTGCAATATTATCAATATACTAAAGCCAGGAATACGTAGCCTATTATAGAATTTCTGTCTTAAATCCAAAAAGGTAGTGAGATTTATATTCAGTTTAAAGTATAAATTGATTATTAAACATTTTATCTTCTAGATTGAAGGTACTCTGGTTTAAATGTTATAAACGTACTTATTAATTATTTGACGTTCAACTTCGTTAATATTTATGTTTTTTACAATTTTGTTTTGTTATTTCATTTAGGTGTGGGATAGAATTTCTACGACTGCTTAATTATAATTATTGTGTTAACTATATAGATTAACTTACTGTGTAGTATCCAGTGAGCAGCTCAGTCTAGTAGTAGTGTCAACTTTGTGTCAGGATCAGAAAAGCACAATAGCAACCCACCCGCTCTCACCACACACTACAGGGAAGCATCATGTCCTGCAACCGGAAAGGCAAGACCGCCGCAGACAAGGTTGTGGCTATGTATCCGGGCCACCTGGGCCCCGTATACGCCCTCCAGCGAAATCCCTTCTTTCCAAAGAACTTCCTCAGTGTGGGTGACTGGACAGCACGCATCTGGTCAGAGGACATCCGTGAGTCGAGCATCATGTGGACCAAGTACCACAATTCGGGACTCACCGACGGCTGCTGGAGCCCTATGCGACCGGCCGTGTTCTTCACGAGCAAGATGGACGGTACGCTAGACGTGTGGGACTTAGTCTTTAAACAGAACGATCCCACTCTCAGCATTCAGGTTGGTGCCGTTGTTGTTGTTGATCAGATCGAATCAGTATTTGATGAAGAGACTTTAAAACTTGTTTTCTCTTTAATTTTCTCCAAATTTCAAAAGCGATTTGGTGCAAGCTCACTATTTTGGTTATATTCATCCTTTGTCTCGTGTTTAGCATTCTTTTTTAGCGCACGTTATAAGCTTTGAATCAGATTTTCTCTGATCACTGTTGTCATTAACTGGCAGCTCTGTTTCATGCTTATTTATGCTATATCCATAATTAAATAAATATATTTCTTTGTTAATAAATATTTCATAGGCATATATTCTTTAAGAAACTTTATTAAAAAATTAGAATAAAAAACATAGTCGTATTTAACCATAATTATGATACGTTATCCAGTTTATACAATTTTATAGTAATCGTAAACTTTTGTAAATAGTGTGCATGCTTCGAGCCATATCTCATAATAATATTGACAAAAAATAACAATGCTATGTATGAATGCGTAACACGCAGGTATGTGACGAGTCTCTGCACAGTATGCGCATCCAAGACCACGGGCGGCTGATCGCCTGCGGCTCATACAAGGGCGACACCACAATGCTCGAGCTCTCCGAGGCTTTCTGGACCCTGCAGCGCAACGAGAAGAGTCTCGTTACCACCATGTTTGAGCGAGAGACCCGACGAGAGAAGATCCTGGAGGCACGCCACAGGGAGATGAAGCTCAAGGAGCGGGCCAAGAGTTCCGCAGAGAAGGTGTGTTCAGTGAGAGTGAAGCTTCTTTTTGGGGAACGATGATATGGTGTACTGCAATTAGGCAGGTGAACACAATAATGCCAGCTTACAGTTTAACTAGGCCAAATATAACGTTTTATATGCATATATTAACTCATTATTTTTCAATAAATATTTTCTTACCTAAATCACACTAGCACAAATTTATAAATTATATAAGTGAAATAATTATTTCATAACGGGGCATGTTTTACAATAAAAAAAAGTTATATTTTGAAAGGTTAGAAATATTTTCTGTATAAAAATTTAATTATCTTATTAGTTATATTTTGTCATACACATAAAACGTGTTACTTAATCTAATCAGAGTGTGGTTGAACGTCTGGAATTAAATTCAAGTGGTGCGTAAATTTTTTGAATATTTTCGTCTATCAATATATAATTTTTTCATTGTCTTTATCTTCGTCTATGAGTATGTTTTCTTAATTTAAATTGTTGGTTAAATGAGTTAACTTATCCAGTTCTGTTTATTTAATTAATATTTTTCTCAAATCAAAAAATTAAGTAGATTATATTAATATATCTATAACACATTTTCACTGTATTATACTATCTTAATTGAATAATAGAGTGCAGTGTTAGTTCTTGTGACTTTGTTTAACTTGTTATTATACCATTAGAAGTTCATGTTATACATATTATTGATATAGATTACGTACTGTCATACTTTTAGCTTAATAAAATCGTAAGTTGTAATAAGACCATTAAATTATTTTAATTTCTGATTGTGTGTTATGTTTCAATTAAAAAATAGTTATTTATTTTTTCTTACTACTTTATAAATAATACATATTTATTATGTAATATTTTCTAATAATAACTTTGAAATATTCGTCGAAATTTATTTTTACAGTGTTATATTTCATATAGTTTATATATTTTAATTCATCATACTTATTTATGTCAAACAATGGATGTATTTTTATATTTTGTTTCTATATTTTAAAGTCAGCAAGTCGAACATCGAATAGGACACCGGTCGTACGTAAATTACTGTTATTTAGATCGATTACACACCTCCTTCCATGCAACTTTTACTATCTTTAATACAATAAGGATCGGGCAAAGAAGTTAGGTCACTTCTTACATGAACCCATAAGTTGTTTTTTAAATGTTATATTTTCATTTGTGTGTGTGAACAAAATGCTGTAGAGTGAGACACCTTATAGTTGTATGAAATTATTTGTGGCCCCTTTGCTCATTTTTGTCCCATTTTGCTTTTACACTTAGTTCTATAGTTAGTATAGAGTCATTACCAATTAGTAGAATCGTATTATATAATCATTACTCAGCCATTATTGTTCTGTTTACATGACTTTTAATTGTTTATTCTGCGCTGACACTGAATTTTAAAGCTGAATATCATTTGTCATTTTATGAAAAGTGTTATACATTACAATCACCATTATAGCGGGTTTGATTGTTATATATTAACAACTCTTTATTTAAAATGTAGTAAAAAGTAAATTTTCCAGACTTCTATAGTTAGGTCTACTCTAGTACAGCATCAGTTCGTTCATTGGAATGGAGGAAATTATTAGATTAGAGGGTGGATGGCTTTGTGTTATGTCGAATATGACGTTGGATTTTACTATTATTATTACTTAAAAGTCGATATAATTAAATTGTATTGTATTTTATATGTTGTGTTTTATAGAATATTTGACAGTTTATAATTATGAATAAATACTGTAAATTCTCATTTCGTAATAAAGTTTTGTATTAAAAAAGGTTAATGAATAATAATCCTTTTTTCTTTACTTGCAATTGATCATATAAACTCGTATAACATTTTGCGAATGACAACTGTTTTAGTTTTGTTCTATTTTTGATATATTTTATTTAACATTTTTAACGTATGTTATATATTACCTTTAAGGTTGACGTGGATTTAGAAGGGCATTAATGGAAGTTCTTTCCTCTTTTTGTTTAATATATTAATTAATTCTTTTTAGCGACGACTCCAACTGCTAAAGGTATTGGCATCCCAGGGTCACAAAGTGTTGCATGTAGCGTTTCAGTGGCGTTAGCTCCATTGTTTTGTTTCAGTCAATTTTACGCTTTTGTTTGCCGTGTTTACTACTATTAAATTCCTTTATTATGTTTATAATTTGTTGATGTATTTAATGAGCAATAATGAACACATGTATTTGTGACAGTTATGAAACTAATGTATGCAGTATAATATTTTTATACCTGTTTTTTCCCACTGAATTCTGTATTTTTACGGTTGCAACAATTTTGCCAAAACTTTTGAACAACTACAGTAACAGTTTTATTAATATAATTTTATTTATTACATTTTTTTTCAACTAGTACAGTATTATATTATTTTTATTTCGTGCTATCTTTTAAAATTCGCATTCTATTTTTCTTAATAATATTTAGAAGACCAATGTGCTTTATTTTTTCAGTTTAATTATTAATTCATAACATTTACATAACATTAAAATGTAATCTCTGTTGAAATTTATCCATTGGTCTGATTAATTATATTTATAAAATATGTGAATTTACGGGCAATCATGATTTCAGTCACTGGCACTTTAGCGTCCTCGACTTTCAAAGAATGGGTTAATATCTTTTATTCATATACATTATGGTTTTTGTTATAATAAATTTTAATAAATATATTTTGAAACGTACTGGTATTTTCAAGTATTCAATGCAAAATCCTTAATACCAAGATTACAAAAAAGCAAGCATTAAAGTTTTCTAATAATAAAAAATTCTATACAACAAACGGATGGACAAGAGTACTTATCTAACAACAATTGTTGTCGTTTCTATAACTGATACCACAGTTGGCAAATATTTTGCTTTATGTCTATTTTTTATCATATATATATTTCTATAATTCGATTAATTATACAATTAGATTAGACAATCACAATAATAACTACATTTGTTTAATTTTAAAGGGATTTGTGATTTTACTTACAGAAAAGTAAATCAATATTACAGACAAGTAAAATAAACCTGGAATAGAAAAGTGCTTCGGTCTGACGTGTTATTTCGAGCACTGCAGTATTTTTTTATTATTAATTAACATTAATTTATATTTAACACATTTTATTAATTGTTATTGCATTAGACATTAATTATAGCCTACTTATCTTTTGCAGTAATTAACGTAAAATAAACCAATACAGATATTTATAATTTGTTTCAGTTATTTCGAAAATGTCCATATTAAATTATTTAAAGGATAGACTGGTGAAGAAGTTAACAATCAAGTCCTTAGTCAAAAAACGAAATTAGTACTTTAAGGATATTTTTGTTTATATGTTCAGATTGTAAATAATAGTAATTTCTATTACTTTTTTTGCAACATTAGGGTTTTACAATGTAACTCTATTTGAATGTTTACGACACATGGTTAATTCTCAAATTCACATCACCACTGGTCTACTTTGACGTGTTGCAGGACGACAAGCAGCCTGAGGAGGCCCCGGAAGAGGAGGAGGACCTGGTAAAAAAGGCGGAAGAAGACTTTTATTTCGCTATCGAACAGGAGAAGAAAATGCGTGAGCGACGCGATGCTGAGCGCCAGAAGTTGTTGGAGCAACAGGCCGAGGACGAAGAGAAGAAGGACCTTGAAAAGGTGGGCTTATATGTTCCGTGAAATTCTTTACGAATTTATGGTCTGTGATATTCTTTGAAAGGAAAATGGGGCGTTTTCTAGAGGAAAAAGTTGAGATGGTTTATAATTCTGTTCAGGGTGTTTCCTGCAAGAGGTTTTCGGAAAATTGTTGGATTTTTGGGACTAAATATATGGTTTTTTTAAATATACATGTGGTCCCTAGTGGAAATGTGGTGCTTTTAAGACTAGATATATGGTTTTCTGAAACAAAATTTGGGTTTCTGTTGAAAATCTTTTGGTTTCTAGGTATAAATATATTTAATAATAATTATAGTAATAATAATCTTCATTAACAAATATTTATCCCGTTCTTTTTACACAATAATCAGTTAAAAAATGTGTTTGGTGAAATAGGTGTATTTTTTATAGATAGATTAATTGATCGGTTTATTAAAGAAGACACACATTAACTTTAAAAGAACCGGAAAGAAAGGATAGAAAGAGTACAAAACATATGAATGATAACTATAGTAGAGTAAAAAAAAATCCTGACTGCCGGGTTCATTGCTGCTCTTTTTATTTCTTCCACATTCATTTCTGGCATGCTCTTTCTTCTGTGTTAGCCGATTCCCTTGTCCCTGTTTCATTGGCCCATCTGATTGCTAGAGTGTAATGCTTGCGACTAGTTGAGAGCTACGGACGCAGTGTCCTGCAAAGCGACGTTTGCGGTGGCATACGATTCCGGATGCTTTAGACAAGTTTTCGTAGAGCCTTACATTTGTTATATTATTACTATAATTTATGTTTTTTACCTTTCACAGAATGCGAGTGTAGCAGCCATCTAGTCGTGCGTTTATCCATTTCGTCGTTGTCCAGGTTTTGGAGCCGTAGTAATCGCTTTGAATATGCGCAGATTCGTCTAAAGGCAATGTTTGTTAGAGGCAATGGTCTTACGTGCAGTTCTGAAATCGCGCTTGCTTGAGAGTATACAGCTCCCTAGAAAATTAAAATCTTAAACTTCAGTGATGATTCCTTCCATTACTTTGAGTACTTTATTGTCGCTTGTTTCCCCAATACGAATATGCTTTGTTATATTTCGATTTATGCTAAGACTAACATAAAGAGCATGGCGTTCGACGATTGTGAAAAGGTGTTTCGCGTCCATAATGTTGTCGTTTAGGAGAACGATGTCGTCAGCGAAGTCTAAGTCCGTTATGCATTGAACGGGGTAGCGGCTTGATCGGCGCTTTTGGATTGTGAATCCAATCTCTCGTCCTGTTTCTGTTTCAGGCATTCGTAACACATAGTTAACCATTATCACAAAGAGGTACGGATTGGTGCTAACGTGTCCCCCTGTAGAACGCCAGCTATTATTTTGAATTCCTCACTGGAACCATCGGCTGTGATGACGTGAGCAGTTGTGTCTGTGTTTTACGACATAATTAAACGAATAATCTTCTTCTGTATGCCTTAGACTAGCAATATTATGTGCAATTTTTTCCGTGAGACACTAAATGCTTTAGAAAAGTCTATAAATGTGAACACACAACGATGATTTAATTTTACTGTACATTCTTCTACTATTCGTCTGAAGGCTAGGATTTGCTAAGTTTCCTGTTCTGAAGCTATTTTGGTTGGGCCGTAGTAGAGGGTCCAGGGGAGGTCGAATGCGGTCTAAGAGTAACCGATTGTATATATTTTTGCTCCTACTGACATGAGAGTAATGCCTTTGTAGTTTCCTACTTAACTTGAATATCCTTTTTTAAATGATGATTGATAATTGAAGTTGTTAACCATTCGGGTGGCGATATCTCCGTTTCGTGAACTTTGTTGAAAATTATAGTGATCTTAATTTCTTGAACTTTTTCGAGTTTAAAAGCTCTGCCGTTACCTTGTCAATTCCCGAGGCTTTTTCATTATTTAGTAGATTTACTGCTTTCTGGATTTACACTTTAGTAAAGGACCCTTTTTAATTTCAAGTTTGTTAAACACCCTTTTTGCGTTTATGTCAACAACTCATTTTGGGGGTAGAATAACGAAATCTGACTGTTATGTGCAGTAGCACATGGTGAATACATTTGACAGACGATTTTTGACCTTGCGAAACGTTTGTGAAACTGCCAAGAATATAGATGACATCTCCTTGAGGCAGTGATTTAACTGCTTGTTGAGTGTCTATGTAAAATAAATCCTCTTCGGCTATCGTGGCAACATTGATAGAATATTACTTTATTAATTTATAACCGTAAAACTATAATCCAATTACTTTTTATATCAGCTAACGTAGATATTTCATAGATTAACAAGTCAAGTTGATTCCAACAACATGCATAACACAGTTGCGAATATGCAATTTTATTAGATCGGCACTAGATGTCCGTTTCTGAATCATGATTCATCGACAACTTAATAATATCCATATTGACATGTTTTTTTATTTTATAAAGTCGGCAATTACTCTATCTTGACGAACCTTGAATAATCTTTAGTAATAGTTCTCTCATTTTCTCTCCACACTTTCCCTTCTCTCTCTCGTTTATATCTACCCTATCCCATCGATCTTTCTCGCTTACAGGTGGATGAGGGAAGCGATGGTGTCGCTGAAGGCGAGGAAGCAGACTCTCAGCAGGAGAAGGGTGATGTTGAGGGCGCCGAGAAACCTGATGGTGATGACATCACTACTGCGGGGGAGGCAGAAGACCAGCCCGAAGAGAATGGAACCGCCGCTGAAGAGAATGGAACCACCGCCGAAGCGGTTGGAACCACCGCCGAAGAGAATGGAACCGCCGCCGAAGATGAGAAGGCTCCACCGGCCGAGTAATCTGGGCGTTGTTGTGGCACCTTTTGTGCTCTAGGAGTTGACTTTTAGGGGTTGACTGTGTTGATTGTTGCTTTATTTCTGAAGACAGATTAGAAATGTGCGCGTTTAGTAGCAGTCAAACACACTTTTTTAAATATATTTATAATATTCACTATAAAAATCAAATCACAACAAATGGTTCTTTTTAATTAAGTATTAAAGTCTATTCGAAAGCCAGTTGAGAGATCCAAATAGCGCCTTTTGTTAGGATTGTTCTGCAAACCAAACAAATTAACACTGTCGAATAAAGCCTGAATTTAGTAATACAAGAAGTTACTCTCTGATTTCAATATGTGCGATATCAATTCGATTAGTTTCTTGAGTTTAAATCGGGATTTGTAGATGTGGGGTGGTTGGCTAATATTCCTAACAAAAACGAAATCTAATTGTCCGGATCTATTTACGTCCGAATTTACTTTAGTATTATATTTTAAAGATTTCATTAAATGTCTAATATCTAAAATTTATTTTCTACTATTATAAGTAAGGATATTGTGCTTTTTGCCAATAAATAATATATATACCTGTTTTTTGACATGCTATTCATTATTCTAATGTAATAGTAATTTACACATTTTGCTCTATATTTTTAATCCTGACATATCATTGCTATATTTTGTATATTTACGATTTACAGCTGTCTGTTGTTATTTGTTATACTGCTATCGTTGAGTGTGACTACGATGATCATTGCACCAATTACGTGTTCTCCCTTATACTGGAATAATATGATATGTATTTTAATTATGAGTAAAAATAATAAAGTAAAATTATTTTTAGTGCGATTCTTATATTTACTTATGTCTTTAGTTTCATCAAAGTTAGATTTATTTTTTCAATAATTGCTAAATAATTTTGATAAATACAACTTATTAGTTTTAAAATATATGTTTAATAGAATAGAATTTTTTGGGGAAAATTTAAACAAAACCAGCTGGTTTGAATATTAAAATTATATCATATTTAATCAAGACAAAAATAAATGACAGTCCTACACGAGTTTAAATGTAGTTAGTTAAACTTTTTGTTTCTGTTGGGATAAAACTGTTTTGGTTATGGGCAGTGCGAGTTTTTATTTTGAAAGTACAGCGTTGTCTCAAATCTGTTTCTAGGGAAAGTAAACGGTATAGGGATCTAGTACTTTTTCCATTTCGCTGAAATTCACTATTCTTTTGAAGAAGTTGTAGGATAGGGTTCTTCATACAGACGGAGAAATTTGATAGATGCAGAGAGCGTTTAGAGATATAATTTTCAGTACTCTTTTATTAAAGTTGTGTTTTTTGAGATTGCGTGATACCTGAATATCAAACTGGAGCCTCATATTCCAGAAAAGATAGAATTTTTGCAACAAAGACGTCAATAATTAAGTTTGGAGGAGTACCTGCTCTTTTAAGCACATAGAGAAAATACATACGTTTAGAACTATATTTTGATAATAAGTCAATGTGATCAGACTGTGAGCGAGTCATTAATAATGAAGCCTAGGATTTTTGCCTGTTTTATGGGTCTTATGACTATTGTTAAGTACAAGTTTTGATCACTCCTGAATTGTTGTCGAAAAAGAGATTATAAACTGTTGAGTTTTCTTTGTATTCAATTTCATGTTATTGATTTGAGTCCATGCTAAAATGTCATTGTGTTTTTGTTGCATGATATAATTATTACGTGATTTGACGATCTCGATAGCTGAAGTAATTTCCACGTACTGGATATCTGCCTGAAGATCATTGATGATGACCATGAAAGCCAGTGGCTGTTATAGTTCCCTGAGGGACACCTGCGTGGGTTTCCATAGGCAAGACCAAAGTGTTCCTTGACATGAGATCGTTTGGTATCTCTTTGCAAGAAATATATGGCTGTCCAGCGCGTGAGATAGGGGGAACTCCAAAGTCGGCTAATTTTTTGATAAGAATTGTAATGTCGAAACATTTACTGAAATCAATCAGCAGGAGATGAGCCACGTTTACTATATCGGTACCTTTTGTGGATTTGATGCATAAGGGTAACCATTGCTTGGGCAGTTGAGTTACCCTTTTTGCTCCAAATTGGCGTTGATCTATAAGATGATTAATGTGGCTTTTGAGTTGCTTCGTCAGGATGGCTTCTGCTACTTGTTTAGCTAAAGTGCAATTAAGAAAGAGTTATCGGACGGAGGTAAGTCTCGATGTTGGTAGGTGGGATGGTCTTAGATAAGGGAATAATATTTCCACATAACCAAATGTTTGGCCAAGATTGTTCCCTGATGTCTGCTGATAAGATTGACGCGAGAGGGGGCGCAAGGCTGTGTGAGTATTCACTAAGCATCCAATTAGGTAGTTTCTCGGGGCCCAGGGGCTTTTCGTGGTTTGTTTTGCTTAATAATAGCTGGGAATGTGTTATCTATATAAATGCACGTTACGCCGCCTATGCGATTGAGACGATCTTACTGTTCAAGTGGGAATTGTTTGCAGTTGATCTGTTCATTGGGCACGTCTGAAAATAACCAAGTTTCGCTAATAGTCATCACATTGGCGTTCAGAATTGAAGCTATTTGCTCCAAATCATTAGCGCTCAAAACGACCTTTAACTGCCATGTAAAATTATTCTTTTTACACGGGATAGTGATAGTCTATTTATGTCACCCAACTTTGGAGTCCATATCTTAACGGGAATAGCTGATGGTATTGTGTGCAGATGAGCACTTTAGTTAGTATATCTACCGTCCCATTGATTGAAGTTGGTCGGTTGGCATTGTCTCGCGTTTAGCATAGTTGAGCTGGCATAAAATCTGTTATCTACTCCTAAATAAATAAAATAATCAATTTATCAACATTTTAATTCTCATGGGCAACATACGAATGTATAGGTGCATGATTTAATCATATCCTATACTTATTAATTAATCTACATAAATATATAATTGTATATTTATTTATATATTAATAACCCTTAGTTCCTACCATAGGCAATGCAAAAACATAAATTATTGTCATAAGATAATTAGTTATCTCACATTTTTAAAATTCAAGAAAGATAATTATTATTCTAAATGTTTGAATAGGTTACATTTATTATAATTTTGTCATTGTGCTTTTTCGGATAAAATTGTTTAAATAATTCCATGTAATTGTATTTGATTTCCGCTGCCAAAATTCCAATAGGAAACAATTTAGTAGAATTCTTAATAGAACCTTAACTATTGAAGACTATTAGCTTGTTGCATATAAAAGGTTTGATTATACAGTTGACCTTTAACTACCTCTACTCCCCTACCCGCCCCACCCCACCCCCCTACCCCACCCCCACTCACCTCCCACCCCCCTTATTCTCCCAAACCCCTACAGCCACACACCCCTCACTCCCCAACTCCTCCCTCCCAACCCCCTCCCTACCACCCCAACCTTTTCCTACC
>JAUZND010038136.1:0-21563 GCA_034780555.1 Coelogynopora nodosa
ACATCCTATAACATGCGCCCTGTCTGATACATCCTATAACATGCGCCCTGTCTGATACATCCTATAACATGCGCCCTCTTTGATACATCCTATAAAATGTGCCCTCTCTGATACATCCTATAACATGCGCCCTCTCTGATACATCCTATAACACGTGTCATGGGGGTCTGGTAGACCGGTAAATAAAAAGCTAACACATATACAGTTAGAAGAATCTGGAAGGCTATTTGCTAATCAGAAACAATATTTGCTGTACAATCTGCATTTATTCCAGCAAACCATGTCAACACAAATTTCAAGGTTGTGTTAGTCTCGTCATCCGGCCGAGCATATTGATGCTCCTATTAATTCTGCTACCAACAAATGGCATTATATGTTGGCATACAATGAGTACAAACCTAGTATTGATACGCTCAACAGAAGTGTGAAACAGCTTTAGTATTTAACTTTAATTATTATATATATATATATTTTTTTTATATTATATTATTTTTATTATATTTTAATTATATAATTAATTATTCATAGTATTTAACTAAGAAAGCAAATAGGTGGTAGCATATGAGAATACTGGATATTATGCTCGACATCGTAGCTTATAATACATGGATTATTGTACGACACAACGAGCCCCAATTATGTCCGAGCATTCGTTATAGTGGAAAGAAAGTGTTTTAAAAACACAAAACATGACTAAAACAGTTAATAAATTAATCAACTAAGTTCTTCAGAAATTTTAAAACCTTGACCATGTTATAAGGAAATTATTCTACTATCAACTCACAACTCACAACTTTCAACTCACAAAAAATCTCTAATGATTCCGGGAAAGATACTTTTGTCTTTTTGGGTGGAGGCTCATCGGTAGCAATAGAACATGTATAGTAGTGGGCTTCTCATTGCTTACTCTGAAGGCGAACTCTCAAGAAAGTGTATAGTTGGTTTAGAATGCGTAGTCCGTGAACTGGAAACTGTGTTTTAGGCCGTCTAACTCTTCTAGCCTTTGTAATGGTCGGTCGCGTGAATGACCAATTGGTATTCACCTAGTCCTTACATAAAAGCACTGAGCACCTTTTCCCTGATAAAGTACCGTGCTTGTATGAACCATGCAGTGCCATGTACGTTACAGGTTTGTCGAACACTAAGGGGTTCATCCGAGGGGCCTTGAATGCCTTGTTTACATGACGCTCAAAATGAACGATTGCCACGTACATATTAGTATAATCGCATTTTTCTGTCGCAGGCGACGTTTTTAAGCAACCAAGTTGTAGAACTTCTCTTGGTTATTATTGAAGATCGAATGTAAATTTGTATATTCCCGTCGATAGTTCGGACAGATAGGCAATAGTAACGAGTATGATTGATTTTGTACATGCCAGTCTTCAGAATTGTACCAACTTCTTGTGTGATATCGGTATAGCGTTATTATTTAGTTTTGCCATTAGATGAAATAAAATAGTGAAATGACTGTTCGTGATAAGATTTGAAAGTAAAATGGATTTTAGATGCAAGAACTTCTTAATTTTTATTATTTGATAATTGGAAGGGGAAAAGGGGGTGGGGGTTGAAGGGGGTTTAAGAGGTGGGTTGTGAGGTGGGTGGAAAAGGGAGTGGGAGAGGGTGAGAGGGGAAGGGTTAGGAGGGGGTACAAGGGGGGTCGAAGGGGGGGTTGGAGGGGTAAGGGGGATCAAAAGTTCATTACTTCATGATTTATTGATGATAACGATTACGTAACTTTTTCTGAATCGCGTTTATAATACATTCTGTTAATTGAAGTATACCTTCTTTATGAGAATAATAGGTTAAACGAAATAAAATTGCGGATGCGAATAATTTAAAAGAGAAAACAAGTTTTAAGTTGGTCGACGTAATACTTTATGAGAAATATAGCTTAAGAATTATTTTACTCAACAATATATCATCAATATAGTTATTATTATATACACATAATTGACCTTACCTGGTGGTCCAGTTGAGCCCAGGATGCCATTACTTCCTGGTCGACCTGGTTGGCCTACAGCTCCTTCAAACAAACGTGACATAGATTATATCAAATGGCATTTTAATTGGCGCATAACATATTAAATGCGCGAAAAAAATATTTAAAAAATTAGTTTAAGATATTATTGTCAAAGAAGTTAGATTATCTATATAGATAACATTTAACAATATAAGAAAACAAGTTAATTTTAGGAAAATATATTTTTAATTAAAAAGTGGAATTTTCTAAATTATAATAATTTAATAAGTCTAATATTTTATTCAAATATATTGTATATATGTATATCACCAATTTTTACCTTCTAGTTATAAATGTAAAATCAATAAAATACGTACATATTAATATAATACATTATATTGATAGTCTGATATTTGTTTATATTTATTGACCAACAGTAATTTTTAATAATATATATTCAGTGGCGTCACAGGCGGGGGCAAGGGGGGCAACTGCCTCCCCCGAATAAATAATACTCTTATCGGACAAACGCAATTATGTTCGATAATTCTATTTGCTGTTGGAATTCTAAAGCCATGATATATAAATTCTGAATTAATAAATACTGCCATTCCAATCATATAATTTGAATACTTTTGAAAATATTTTATAAAACACAAAAATATAATAATTATGATAGTACAATGTATAAAAATTTCCAAATTTGTCCAGTTAAACTTATTAAATGTACCTTAATATATTTTAAATTTATTATACGCATGTAATTTTATTTCTCATTATTAGATAATGAATTGTTAATGATGAGTTATAATAAATAAATTTTTCATAACAAGAAAGAAATGATAAATAGTAAAATCATATATTTATATAATATTTTGACATGGTTCATAGTAAACCAACAATTTATAAGCAATTTGTCTTTTTGGACCCCCCGTATCGTTATTAATCTTAATAATACTCATAATGTACTTTATTATATTGTAAAAATAGTTTCGTTAAAACTTATTATTCACCTACCTTTATAATTTTTATAATAATTTATTTTTAAGGTAATAATTTTATTTGGAACAATGATATCTAATATACTTCAACTCCCCCATCTTCTAAATCGTTAATTGCTTCTCTCATGCTGGGTTCACCATTTTAGTTGGAAAGGAAAGGTGATAATACACACCCTTGTCTTACAATTTTATACTTTGGAAAGTAATATAAGTCGAGTTCGTGTGTCTTATATTTACTTCTTTGTTATGATATATAGAGACTTTAGCTGCAGCGATATGATCCTGAATTTTCATTAAGTAAGGTGTGGATCGCAGACGTTCATCGTCGACGCTGTCAAAGGCCTTCGCATAGCCTATGAAAACCAAAACCAATTTTCGGTTATTTTCTAGCTTTATATCTATGATCCAGCACATGTTAGCTACATTGTAGTATATAGCCGCTTGTCTAAAGGCAGCCTAGCCTGTCTGTTTAGCAATTCTTGCTCAAGCCGCTTTTACTTCACTTAATATAATATCAGTTTCTGGATTGGTCGTGTTTCGATAGATTTCTTGTGCACTTAGAAAAGTGCTTCGCAGAATTCTTTCCATCTTTGTTCTATCTCAGATTATCATGTTAG
This sequence comes from Coelogynopora nodosa, assembly GCA_034780555.1. NCBI lineage: Eukaryota > Metazoa > Platyhelminthes > Proseriata > Coelogynoporidae > Coelogynopora > Coelogynopora nodosa. The sequence goes on from JAUZND010038136.1 coordinate 3,579, forward strand.
GACATTACCATATTCGTCTTTTACATATAATATTTTAACTGAAGCCTTACTTAAGTTAAATTTTAATTTCCTTGAAAAAATCAATCGATTTCTTTTCACTATTATGGGTTTCTGTATCTCATTCAGTGATGTTGGTCTTATAAATTCATATTTGCTTTCTTATTAGGTATTGTTTTCTTTGTATTTGCTGTTATTATGGTCCTAACATCGTTCCATATTTTTCTGTAAATTTATATTAAATTCCGAGTAGAGCTATAAACGGTTTGATACATTGATAAGAAAGCTATCATATCAGATTTGTTATCCTATCTTTTTTTATAGCTTTCAGTTTAAGTTTATCATTATTGTGAGGTGCTGATGATCGCTACCAAAGTCTGCACACGGTAGTGTTGTTTTCAAACTATGGTTTTTTTCGTGGAGGTATTTACCAGAATGTATTCTACTTGATTTTTAGTTTTTATAACAGGTGAGGTCCGTGTAAAAGGTGTCATTGTGTTAATGAAAGAGCGTATTTGTGGCTATTAGATCATTCACTGAGCAAACGTCTATCAGCTATTGCAGCTTCGCTTCTTTGACCCAAGCCATTGCGTCAAAATTAAAAAAGGTGGTAAAGATTCTCCGTACCCACTTTTGCTTTGAAGTCGGCCATTATAAGAATTTCATATATATTTTGGGAGTTTTTTCAAGCTCTCCGTTTAGATGTCCATAAAAAATATGTCTTACTATATCTTCTAGTTTTGTGGTCAGGGAATACACTTTTTTATTTCAATTATTTAGAGATGTTCTTTGTGTATTTAAGGGTTGTATACGCTCGACTAACACAGCTGTTTGCCAAGAACGAAAGAGTCCGAGAGTGGGCTCGAACCTCGGCATAGTTAAACCATAGTCTGAACCACTATAGTCATACCCAAACCTGATGTTTACTGGATGTACTTGAATTCAGATAGTCACGATTGTTTCGGATTGTATGCTATAATAAGACACCGCGTTGTTATTTTCATGTAAATACACGTAACCCGTTTTAGTGGGAATTATTATTACCTGGAAAATGTATAGTGTACTCGTTATCTCGGAAATAATACCTATTGTTCAATTTCGGTTCTAATAGTGTAATGAGATCTAGTTCATACCTTATTGTTTCCATTTTTATAACTTCAACCTTCCCTTCATACATTGATGTTACATTCCAGCATCCAAATTTTAGAAAGTTATTCTGTTACATTCCGTTCCTCTTATAATATTAACACTGACTTCACAACTTGTCCTTCTTGAATGATCTGAAACTAACAGATCATTATAACTATTATTTAACTGTTAAAATGGAGAATGGGCTTTTTCTACTGTAGTTTAATGTAGTCTACTGTATTTAATGTTGTACCCTTTCATATTGCTCATCAGGCACATACCAACATTGTTGCTGAATCTGTTATATGCTTGATTATTCCGTTGTCCAAAAAGCATGCCTACTATTTTCAGTAGCATAATTTGTTTGTATATTTCTATATCTGTTGACTGCCATAATCAATATTTTCGAAAGTGTAAACAAGAAATTTAAAAAGATAGAACTTGTATTAAATATATTAACTAAGTCATGCCATGAGTAATTCATGTATTCGCAATAACAATTGTAAAATATGACATGTATGTTGTTTCTTTTTACGACTTTTATAAATATTTTATTGTGCCAATTGTTGCTCATAAAAGTTTTAATATTGAAACTATTTTTTATCAACAATACAATACTATTAACCGAAACATAACTCAATCCAAATAACACGTTTTTGGTCTGCATTTTACTATATTTGCTACAGTCGGCAATGAGAATGTCATCAATATAATGGCATTTCTTACAGAACTTATTTATCTGATAGCTGAATATGTACCCTTTACACACATCGTTTATAATATCGCTCTCTTTTTATTGAGATAACTAAATTGCCCTATAAAGATATTAAATTGAATATTTAATTTGATGTTATTAGTATGTTACAATTATAGAAACTGTAGTTGATAGTAGAATAGCGCAAAACTTATTAAATATTTATTAAATTCTTTCCTCACCATTTTCTCCTTTTATTCCTTGGGGTCCAAATTTTCCCATTAATCCAGGATCTCCTAAAAAGAATAGAGAAGAAAACAAGCTAAGAATATTATATGTTTTTATTGTTTTAATAAAATGACGCAAATGATTCTATGACTTTTTTTATAATTTATTTATTTAAATACAAAAGGATTAATATCGTATAATTGCTAGCACGGTTGTTTACCAAGTGCGCATAATTTAATTTTTATTTCATTAATTTATTTAATATATACATTTATAGATTGCAAGATTGATCGAACTATTCAAAATATTGTTTTTATCTACTTTAAATATAATTTAGTGTTTTAATTATTGAGTTATGTACTGCAGATTTAAATGTGATAATGTAAACTTTGAAAGATAATTCAACACAAAAACATAGATGAGTTTAATTATAAAATCTTTCTATATGACTAATAAAAGTATACATTACGTAAATCCACAACTCGAGGCGTTAACTTTCATTAAAAATATATGTTTTCAAAGGTTTCATAATTTCTGAAATGTTTTTTATAAACTCAATGGATATCCGGGAATCGATTTTCAGTGTTAGCGTTTGAACTGTTAATATAGAGAGTAATTTTTTATTATTATTTTTGGCAAATAAGTCAATGCGCGTTATATTGATCGATGAGCATGTATGCTACAAAGTGCTGTATATATTTTAATGAACAATGGTTTTATTACTTAGTTATTTTTCAAGATGTCGGACAAAATTGACCCCAAAATTCTAAATCACAAAATTACATCATTCTTTAGAACACGAAGATTAAGACACGATTGTATTACAACAGATAGAACATGCAGCAAAATTCTAACATATTATATTAGTGAGATAAAAAAATTGTGACGAAAAGTGGCCACAACCAATAATATATACCGCCATTTCTAAATATAACATGTTACCGTAAGTGATAATCATAATCTAAATATTATATTTAAAAAATGTTATAACTATTGATGCAGATGACTTTATAATTTACTTTTAGCTTCAGATATATCCAAAATCGGAAATAAAAAACATTACATTTTAAAAAGATGATGTATTTATGGATATATATCAAACTATAAACGAAATATATATTATAATTCATACTATACATGTGTAACTCCCTTGAAAGTGAAAAATATTTTATTATTTTTATCAAAAATATACTTATAGATAAGTGAATATATATTTCCATTAAGAATTATCAATTCCATATTGTCAACCTATTAAAAACCGATTGACAAATATAAGAGAAAAACTAATTAATAAAAGACAAAACAATTATGAACAGGCCTTACATTGGTCAAAATACTAAAAAATTATGAAAATAAATATTATCCCTAAATGATATGAATTCTAATTTAAAGTTTTAAATCTTAATATCATGATTGCACATAAATCTTCGGAATAATAATATATATACTAAATCATAAGAGCTGCGTCAAATATAAAAGTATGTCATAACTAATGCAAAGAAAAATGAATATATTATTAATATTACATTTAATGTTTTACTACATTTAAATCATCGGTATAAAATAATATTTAAACACATACATAATACATCTTCAAAAAATGTTAATCCATATATTATTTTTTAAATGTTAACCTTTACAATAATTTTTGTTAATATTTTAATTAATAAATTGATTAATACATTTGTAATAGAATAAAGGAATTGAAAGTCTTACAATATAATCCAAAAAGTAAATAACATATAAAATCATGTATTAAATAATTAAGAAGCCTACAAAATCTATTGTATTTAGTTCATAAAAAAGAAAATATAGATAATCTTGGTTTTGGACAATGTGTGAAATTCATTTTTTTGATAACTCAAGTTTTTTAAACAACATTTTTATTGAAACACTGTTGGTTTTATGATTATGTAATTAATAAGGCTTAGAAAACTACACAACAAAAATTTAAAGTGTTTTAAAAGAATACACCTTATTAGCCTTTAAAATGAATACATTCCAGTTCAGGATAAAAATATTGTTTGTTTTAGTTAGAAATTTACCGGGAAGAATATATTGAAACAAATGTCAAACAAATGTTGTCGATTCAAAAGGGCTGTTGTGGTGAAAGTAAATATACTCTTATATATATTTATTTATAAACGAAATGTAAATGTCAGATTAGTTTAGACTTTGGCTTGAGTTCTTACTATAGAAATGTGTTAATCAATTAATGGGCGATTATCAATGATTTCGCTTGGAATACTAACTGTGAATTCATAGATTGTTTTTAAATTTATTTTAAATACATATTTGATCAAATCTATGTTCGTGTGAATTTTTTTTTAAATATTAAACTCATGAAAACTAATATATAGGTAAATATCGAGTATTCGATAAAACAAACAAATATAATTTATTGAATTCTATAAATTTGCTTTAATAAAACAATCGCAAACAATTTTATAAAATATATATTATACAAAATCATAATGCTCCATTTATGTTTAGATATAATTTATGATTATTCTATAATATTATATTGAACAATAGTTTACTCTAAACTTTTCATTTTATACATTTATTAGTTTAATTTAATTTAAACTTTTGTAACTCTCAACGCAGTAGATCATCTACATAACAATGACGAAGTCGGCGGGTAAAAAAAACCTACAGCCAGATATGAACAAAAAATAATGGAAAAACATTAATAAACTAATCTTAAGAAGACAACACGGATTATTCTCTGCACAATATTTAATGTTTACGGCCGAAATATTAGTAAGATTTATTAGAAGGGTGTTAATAACAATATAATCCCCAGTGTCAAAACCAGAAGTGAGATGTGGATGGGGTTCTGTCTAATTCCTTATTATAGTAGTATTGTATATTTTAATCTATAAAAAAGGTATTTCTTGAAATATAGGTTAACAAGTTTAACATTTAGAATTTATTCAGAAGAATAAACAACCCCGAGGATACGAGTTATAAATTAGAACCATAATTCAAAATAACAGAAGAAATATATTTGAATAATAGTATAAAAATGTATAGGTGACATAAATAGCTAAAAATAAAATTAAATATAAAATTTATAAACTAATGTATTGTACTATGATTTAGTATAAGTAGTATTAGGTCACCGAAGTAAACGAAATTCAGTAAACACTTATTACGTTATTAAATATTGGAAAAACGTGATCGGATATTTGAATCAATAAATATTTTTGCTGTATTTTTGATACCCACACATTTTTTATATTTGAAAAAAACTTAACATGTTTTAGGTATGTGACATTTATTCCTGAACATTTTATAACTTAAAAGAATACAAATATAAATAAAGAAATACTTTCATTTTGGACATTTATATTATTTAATCTAATTTGTTAGTTTAAAATGTAGTAGGAGTATACATGTAAGCTTAAAAGTGATGATTCAAAACAAAACTAATTTAATTGTAAAAACATGTTTAAGTCCCTGAAGGATGAAAAATATTGTAAATAACTTATTTAAGAACATTCTTCATCGCGTTTTCAGTTAATTATGGAGATTAGATAACAAAATAAACTAATAGCACTGTATTACATATTGAAAAATCAAAACTATTAAGCAGACTTGAATAATTAAAAACTTAAAATCGTTGTTTTAATATATATATAATTTATTCATTATGTGTTTGTGACTTATTTGTTACATGTGTTTACATCTCGTTTTAAACAGTTCTACGAATAGAATAATACAATAAAAGTTATCTACTATTTTAATAAAACTAAAAACACTTCCTTCATTACTTTTAATATAATTCGAAAACATTAAATTCATTATTTGTATAAAAAAATTAATTCCAGTATTTGAAGAAAAAAACTGAGAAAAAAATTAAATTAAATCATACTCTAGATACTGCATGTATTTTGTTTGAACAATGATTTTAGGCTGTATTGCAATAACTTCTATAAACATTTTAGGTATTTCAAACAAAAAATAATATTTCAAAATGTTCTGGAATATAAGGTGAACAAAAAAGCAATTCAAATTTTAGTCAAATTAACTGACCTAACAAATGTTATTCCTACAACCAATTCTGCAATATAATTTTCAAGCATATGCAATACTAAATAAAATCAATACTAATTGGTAAATATACCGATTCATAGCAGCCACACATATTTTTATTCCAGCAGTTAAATATTATACCAAGGGTCATTTGTTTATCCATTGTTTTATTTGATTGCTTTTTTATTACTAAGCAAGCCGAACTTCACTGAAACCTTCGGTTAAATCAAATTATTGTTATTTTGTATACACATAGGAAAGGTATATAAATTACTCAGCGATATATTATTATATTTATTATATTCAGAGAAGTGTTTATTTATTACTGGATCTTTCACGTAATATCTTCTGAAAGTAAATATTTAATGACGTCCAACAGTGATAAAGATGTAATCATTATAAAACTTTAAAAAAAATAATGAATTAAAAAAAATAATATGTATGATTAGAATTTTACAATTTTAATATATATAATTCTAATAACATTTAATTAAACACATATAAATAGTGTTATATTTAACAAATAACACTATATAAAATGATAATATTTATAACATATTATATAGTACTGTATATATCATAAAAGCATTTTATTGAGAGCGCTTTTGACTTTTTAAATTAGTATTTTTCAATAACCTGGAAAAATACAAACGATAATAAAAATTTTAAAAATTAAAAAATTCAATTTAACATGTGGATTATAATCAATGAAAATTGTTTCCAAAAAATAATGAATTATGGCCGGAGAGAAACAAATATATATTACAATCATTAACATAAAAAATAATGAATTAAAATGCATTATAATATTTTGCTAATTCACTGCATCGTTTATTTATCCCTTTTGGATGTTGTGTTTTTAAAACTGAAATGTAAAAATCTTCTTTGTTAGTTCGGTCTTCTATATTCCAACATTAATTATTATCAAGTATTGTAATCTGTAAATCATTTTCAGAATGATCTGGTAGGTTGAAGTGTTCTGCCTTTTCAATACATTTCAATTTGCCCATTCTTACTAATTTTAAATCAGATTTTGTATGTCCTGATAAAATAATCTTACTGAAATGGGTCTTACTATTTGTCCAATATTAATGGTCTTACATTTTTACATGTAATTACACATACACAATTCTTGGTTGCACTTATTCCACCATTTTTTATTTTAATATTTTTACCGTTAAGAATAAAAACAAGGACAGGTTTTACCTCTTGGTCTGTTACGTATATAATTTATTGTTATTTGTAGATGTGGTTTAACTTTTATTTTTATATCTGAAAATATTTTTTTTTTTAGTTAGAGATAGAAGATTTCTACAAACTACAAGATATGGATCTGGGAATGCAGTAGAAAGTTGTTTGTGTTTGTGTTACTATTAGTGTTTATTTTAAAGTTGTTACGCAATATGTTTGGTTACTACACGTATACAAGATACTCAGTTAGATTGTTCCGGAAGAGTCTTTTTTTCAAAAAAGGAAGTTGCGATTATGTTTTTAACTATATTCTAAACTCTGGTCAATCATATATGTTGTATAACCCTGTTTAACAAATATTGTTTGAATTAAATTACTCTTTTTATAAACGTATTATTTTTGAAAAATATTCTACAGAGTCGAAAGAATTGACTTTAAATTATTCCAGTTTTACTATGATTAGGATGACAGCTATTCAACCTTAAATAATAAATATTTGTCCATTCTCGATTGAAATACTTATATAATATATAATACTTATAATAAAACTTTTACTGTTTGTATACGTATATAAAATATATGTATTATATAAATAAAATAAAATAAAATGCTATATATTATATTATATTATATTATATTATATTATATTATGTTATATAATATATCAATTTATCTATACCCATCCATTTATATATATAATATAATTTTATATTATTTGTAAGTTTATATTGAAATGTTTTTTATAATACTTTAACTTAAATTTATTATCCCATTATTGAATTTACTTCAATGAATGTGCAAATGTATAAATAGTAAATTTACATTTACGTTTACATTTTTGTAAAATTTATCAAAAAAAGTCAAATATTTAAACATTGTAATTTTTTGCACAAAAACGTTATCAGTAGATAAACGAAGAGTTTGTTTTTGAAACATTCTGAACTGTCACTAAACAAACATGTACAATCTTTTTTATTAAATAAATTAGCAGTTTCTGTATAGTAAAACATATTGGTTTTACATGACGATTATATCAAGGACTTCGTGATTATATGATGATATCATAAAAAAAAATGGTATAAGAAAATATTTTCAATTTAAGTAATGTAGGTAGCATTTGTTACTATACATAAAACTAATGAAAATATATTTTGTGATAGCAAAATACTATTTAAATTTTTTTTTAATTTTATCAAATAAGTTAAGAAAAGAAAACACATACTTTGTAACAATAAAGTGGACAAACGTTATATGAAAAATATTTTCTTCTTAGCTCAAAGTCACAATAGAATTAAAATAAGTAAAACATATTTAATAACATTCAAACACATTGATACTTCAATACATGAATAATTTCAAGAATATTGAACTTTAAATGTTGTTTAATATAAACAATAATTAATTTTGTTTAAATATTTATTGAATAAAATTAATCGCTTCTCTTAAATTTTGATAAGCACTAATTATGTGTATAGTCAATAACTCAAGAGCTCCTGACATCATCTCTACAAATGCAAACTAACTTACCTATAACAATGTTGTATTATTTCATATGTTCCTCATACAATTTTCAAAATTGAAACTGTTGAAATACTAAATATTATAAAATATTTTTATCACTAAGGAGTTAACCAGAGACACTCATTGATAAATAATACAGTTTGAATTAAACTAAAATATAATTTAGTTAATAAATAATCATGTATAGTTTTCATCAAAACATCAATGGTTGTGATAGTTAAACACACAAGTGTGGTAACTAGCTTCAATCAGTTTTATTGAAATTGTTCAACATTATTAAAATATTCATTACAAATTCTTATTCCAATATTAAATCAATGTTCTACAGGACCAAGTAATAAGTTTCACAAAAAACAAATGAAATATTGAAATTGTATAGTAACTATCATTAAAAAACATGGTATAAAAGGGAATATATTTAAATTATGGGAAGCCCACACTCCCGTGCTCTAGCTTTTGTCGCGGTCCCTGATACACTAGTTTTGGGATCATTTAGTTTATCAAAATTAATTTAATTAAATCGTGCAATTTAAGAATGTGATTCACTGTTAATAGTTGATATTATATAATTTTAGGCTTTTTAGATTTAATACGTTTGAAATTTAAAAAAATTAAATGTAATATGTCATTGACAAAGTCGCTGCCTTGTTTTTTAGAGCTTTAATAAATAACAAAAAATAAGTATACAGTAATATAAAACAAGAAATGCGACAATAATACACAATTACATTAAATTATAAACAGAATTCGATTGTAAAATTATTGATATAATAACTTTTTAGAATTTATTAAATAATTGTACCAATAAAAAACTATTGCGTGTCATTAATTCTTATACGTTATAATATATATGCAACTATACTGAAATATCTGTGGATTTGTGTTTATATGTGTCTTTAGCTTATACTTTAATTGTTCTTAATTATTATATATTTAATGATATTTTCTTTAATTATATTTTGCTATACTACCATATTACAATTACATATGCTTTGGTTAGTTTAGTGAAAATTCAATGAACATTGTAATTACTTTTTTTATAATATGTATAGCTGCTTTGATTTTGATTTTTTAGAGTTGTTAAAACTTTCTATGTTTTATTATTAAAACTTTGAACGGCGAAATCAAAGTTCTCAACAGCGTCAATAGACAAACACTTGAGACTAAGACGAAATGAATGAGTGAGACAAAAAATTCATTTAAAACTTGTTTGATGAAAATTTCTATTACAAGATATTGCCTCCAAATTGGTGCATTTTAAGTAGGCCTTTAAAATGTTAACTAAGAACGTTTCCTATTGTGATTTAATATTTTGCACAATGATATTTGTCAAACATAAAATCTTTCTCGCTAAACTTGTAATATATAAACTATTATATTGTATACTGTTACAAAATATTATAAAATTAATTTTCTTTTAAAAATATAGTTTGACTTATCTCATATAGATTGAACACCAAATATTATGTGTATGTCATTTCAATACCATTATGACTATGTAATAATTTAAAATAATTTAGACTAAATATATTATATTATTACCTTTTGGTCCACGAGGTCCTTGAAAAAATTTCAACTGTGAGCAATCGGAGACCATATTAGAACAAATAATTTTCATGGTTTCAACCTGAAAAACAATTAATTTTATTATACGATTAGTAAATCAAACGTTAAATGAAAACCCAATTTGTTTCTATTTATATTGAGTTCATTGTTACGAAAAATAACTAGTCTAAAATTTTCGTGAGTTTTAAAATATTATTTTTCGTGTTCTGTATTTATTTCTTTATTCTACATTTTATTACTAGGTATATTATTACGGATAAGTATATTTTTATTCAGAACACTGGTTTCACCCACACGAAAAATAAATAATGCTTTTAAAAGTGTTGGTTTCATATCACAATATATCATTGTGATAAATTATAGTATTATAATATTATATATTAATTTACATAAAAGATGTATGGTATATGCTTAATACGTTTATTTTTTGATGATAAATTAAAGTTTGATATATACAACTTGTAATTTCTTATTTTTAAATTAAAAAAAAATATTAATTCAGTTCACAAGGTTTAAATTATAATAGAGATAAGTTTAATTAGTCATATAACAAGATAAAGGTTTATTCTTGGTAAATACAAATTACCGAAGTTCCAATGTACCGCACCATTGTTAAGTCTTCTTTTATTTTATTTGTTATTATAATTTTAATTTGTTTCACTTGTTTTATTTATGATCCGACCTGTCCTTTTATTCTTCTGCTTTTTTGGATTTGACAGACTGTCCTTTAAATACACAGGTTTGACTTACCAGCATATCACTCTAGGCTTGTTTTACATAGATCATGTTTGGATTGTAAATATTTTTGTGAATAATAGTTGTATGGTTTTATGATAACTCATTACTTTTGTTTGACCTTTCTGGAGTTTAGTCATGAATGTGGTTTTTTCCTTAAACCATCCGGATATTATTTTGAAATTTTGTTTCTTATTTGACAGTCTCATTGATAATTTCTAATTCTTCTTTTTAATTATATATATATATATATTTTGCGGTGGTGTTGAGAAAGTGAATAAAATGTTTTAATTTACTGTTGTACATAACATTAAAATAATATAAATATTTATTTAGCTTGAATTACTTTGGATAATAATGTGTTTGAAAGTGGAACTTCTTTTAATGTGTTATGTTTCGTCTTGAAATGGAGAATGATGAAAAAATATAAATTCAATTGGACGGTGCTTTTGCTTTTCGTCTTGAAAGGGAGAATGATGGAAAAATATAAATACAAATGGACGGTGTATTCATTTTACGATAAATTCATTATTAATTTATTAATAACTCATTAAATATTGTTTAATGTTGCAGTACAATATTGAGTCTATAGTGAATTACCAAATAATAAACTGAACATGTTTTGCTAGAAAAAAAGTAATCGTATATTTATTGATCAAAAAAACACATATTAATATAAAATGCGAAAGCCACACAGAAAGTATTTATTTATTAAAATATAAACATAGGTGTTTCAATCTCAACAAAATATTGTTATCAATTATGAGATTGAAATGTTGTATGTTTCAATTCTAATAACGAAATATGTTTTATTGGGCTTTGCATTTTATTAATTTGCAATCGTAGACAATTAGTATATAATTAAAATGTTATCATGTAGAGATAAATAAATATTTAATTATCAAATTACTGTCAATAAATTTTACTGATATCATATACATATTTATAATGTTCTAAATCTGTATATAACAATACATATAAATTCGAGCTTCTAGCCCCAAAAGTATCACTTAAATATATTTTTAGGTAGATATATTGAATATATTTAGCATTTATACTTTTATTTATTAAATTTAAAAAATAAATATTTATACCATTATATGTTACATTTTATTTTATTTGACATAGCCGAAACTCAATATATTGTACAACTGAGTAAATTAGAAGAACATTGTAATCTTTTACAATAAAATTGTTGTCACATTTTAATAACTAGTTTTTCAACTCACATTTTTGCAATAAAATTTATTTTTGGCAAAATTGATGAAAATATACTTCCTTTGATTATTTCATCACGGTATTGTGAATCTTTTAAGGAACCTCTATCCTGTTGTAAAGATTGGATGTTCCTTTTTGGCCACCATATTCTTTATAGTTGGTAAGTTGTGGGCGATAATTAATTTAAGTCGACCAATGCGCAAACACAGTCATTTGGTCAATTCAATCATTTTCTTTTATTAAGCCACGCATACCGTGATTCTATTTTGACTCATATCTGGTTTCGTTGTTGCTTCAGGAATGTTAAAAGAACAGCTCTCCATTTTTTATTAAAAAATATTTGTACAGGAGACGAGGTGTCCTAATAAAAAAATTCTCAAGTGAAAGTAGTTTTTAATAGTTTAAAGCGTTAATTATTTACGTCCCTAAAAATAATAAAATATGAAAATTATATTTATTGTATTTTATTTTATTTTATTTCATTTAATATTATTTTATTTTATTTTACAATCTTAATTATAAAAACATAGTGTTGTGTGAACTTATATTAACTAAATAAATTAATTAACATTGATATTGCGTGCCACATAAAAGGACAGCTATAGCAATCATATACTGACCAACTTACAGACTTAGATCTGGTCTGAAGTAATAATGTTTTAATAATACCTAAAAACTTCTCTGTTTTTATAATTGCAATTATACTTTAGATGTTCTCTTCCATTCAACTAAAAATTCGTCTACTTCAATCAAATTGGCTTTAATGTTTTATATTGTAATGTTAATAAACGCCGTTTTTGGACTTAAGTCATCAATAAGGTGCAATAAGACTATAATTGCATTGTATAGTTTAAATATGATTTCAGATGAAAAATCAGATAAAGTATAATTTTATAGTTTACAATTTTAAGAGTATCGAATTTCTGATTAGTCATTTGGGTGGAACCAATTGTTTGGGAAGGACAACAATTGTTGTTCAACATTTTTTTGTGGTTTATCAAGTAGCATATTGAATGTTATAACAAGTCTAACATATAAAAAAGCACCCTTAAACACAACTTAAATTATCAGTTTTGTCATTATTTAATATCATTCTACCAACACACTTATTGTTTTACCGACGAACATTTTTATCTGAATATTCTAAGCTTTGTATTAAGTTTAAAAACTGTCCTTTATTTTAACAATTCAAAAACCGACTATTGTGATAACATAACATTGGAGAATAAGGTTTAAAGTTACTGTATTGATATATAATGTATCATAGTATTAATAAGTGTCAACAAACAATTAGTTCTGTAAAACATGGTCTATTCAATAAATATATGATATAATAAAATTAATAAATAAATCACAATTACAATTACAATAGGACACATCACAGTTGCATTTTGTTACTGAATTATTATTATTATTTTAAATTAATTTTTAGAAGTTTTTTTCAGACACCATTTTCAATTTTACATATGTTCTTCGAAATTTATTATTGTACAATTGTAAAACTGTAAATAATGCTTATTTAATAAAAAATATTATAATAATGATTGTTTTCTTTAAATTTTAGGCAAAAAATTAGATAAAAACAATATTTCTTTATGACGTTTAAATACTCTTTCAGATAGAATCTCAATTAACTAATCATTTAGGCCTGAAATAACTATTCACATGTATATTTAAAAAAGTTAAACGAGACATTAAAATTAAATGATCTGTTTTACATAATTTATCTAGTTTATAACCTAATATATAAATGATCAGGGTTTTAAATTTGAATAAAGTATATTATTATACTAAACTGTATAACATGTTTTTACGTTAGTAATATTTTAAAAGTATGTTATTAAGAATGTTTGAAATGCCAGTTATTAAATACACATCGACGTATGGGTTTTTTGAACTTCCACAATTTGTTAAGCTGGTACAATGATATCGCCTACAATCAATTAGTTAACATTTTAATACATGTTCATATGGATATGAAACATTTATCTAGCAATTAGAAACCTTCCTGCATAAGGTATCCTAATTTAATTTTTAAATAATTCGAGTTGTGCTTTTTTTGTGCTTTGTTATATATTTAAAATTGTTTATTTATATTAAATAACAATAAAATTGTAGTAAACATAGATTAAAGAAAAGTCACAAATATTAAACAGTTGTTATAGCTAAATTAGGAGTTATTATATAAAATGCATCAACATGTGCAAACTGTAAACCTCCTCTCCCCCAGATAATATGAGGAGCATATAACTCAATGTGCAGTTGTTAACTCACTCGAATGTCAGCAGAATTGTCCACTCCCGCAATCAGTTTCTCCATCGCACTCACCCTCGCCTCCAACAGCAAGACTCGCACAACCAGCACCAGCGACAGACCAGTTAGTCCGACCACGATAACCGCACTGCACACCCGTAAGAACAGCAGTCCGCCACCCACACCACCACCGCCCCTGCCAATACCACCGCCTGCACCGCTCTTTGTCCCCCTCTTCCGACCGCGTTTCAGTCTTTGACGTTCCTCTCCTTCGCCAGTGACATGGAGGCCGGCAGTCTCGTCCTCAGTTCCTACGGTGTTCTGCTCTGAATCGGGATCCATATCATCGCCTCTCCCCTTCCAGGCTGAACCTTTGGGGTTGCGTTTCATTTGACTCAGTCGAATGTTGGTGTGACTTGGAGATTTAGCACCAATGCAGCGTTTGCCAACTGGTAGTCCGTTTTCCATTAAAGTACTATTAAGAAAGGCAATTGCCGATAATTATCAATATTCTATTCTACACAACTTGAAACAACCAAATTTGGAAACAACATCATAGCAGTAACATGTCTACTAGTAGCAGTAGTATTCTTATTTTAATTGGATTTTTTTTAGTAGTGAATATTCCCGTCGGTTGGTAGGCGGAGTAACGCTAAAATGTCTTCCAATAACGACGCGCTTTGAGATTGGACGGTTTGAAAATCTGACACTAGCTAGTTTAGAACTTTTGTAATATAACAATTTGCAACAGGATAATTTTATGTTATTAACTGAGAATGATAGGAATATCGTGCAGCATAGTAGACATTAAAGGAAGAGTATTACAAAACTTTTATTATTTTCTGCTAATGTAAAAGTTACTAATTATAAGATGTTTATAGTTCATTTTATGTTAAGACGTCTTTATCTTTAGGCTATCTTCGATATCATAAAATTAATTAATTTATTAAGAATTTCTAGTATGAAAATTTTCTTTGTGTAGTCTAGATAGTGTTTCACTTTTCTTTTAACATTATTTAAGAACTTTCGTTAAAAGATGTAAAGGTTATCAGATAAAATGTTATATTACTTATTTAAATGGTTATAAATTACTTTGAATCACAACTACTGGTTATTTAAAAATTTTGTTTCAGTGTCGAATATAACATTTTGATATTGTCATTAAATTTATAATTGGGGCAATAATGTTATTTATGTTGTTATTTTTATTTTATTTTTATTTTTTTAATTGTTATTAGTTTAATTTGTTGTTAATATTTACTAATGTTATTAATTAATGTCGTACATGACGAAAAAATATATAAAGTTTATTTTATAATTATTATAATTATGTACTTTTTATATATTCTTATATTAATAACTATTAATATAATTTAAAAACTTATTTATTTTAATATCATTTTGGAACAAATGATTGTGGTAAATTATTTTTTCAATTACATAATTAATCGTATTTTATTATTTAGTAAATTAATTCAGAAACTATATTAGTATGAAACATGTAAAACTAAATTAGTAAAATAAAGATAATAATCGTAATTATTGAATTTTTAATATTAATAATATATTGTATTTATAATAATTATAATAATAACAAGTAAGGTAACTCATTTATTTTTAATTCTAATAGCCTAAATATTTAATTTTTTAATTTGTTTTTAATGAAAAATTAAAAAAATTAAAAATGCATTTAATTTTTTTAAATATAAATTAGTTTATTTTATATAATGAACGAAGTTTTGTTAAATGTTCTATAAAACTTGATTATTATTTTTGCACAATATATTGCAGATTATATTGCTCGAATACAGCGGTTTTTTATTTAATTCTATAAAAGTCTGTGTAAGCAAATGAATCGGCAAATTTACAAAAACGCATTTAAATACTATAGTTTAAAAAATGAAATATTTATTCATTTAATTTGGTTCTTCTTATCTAGATTATTGTCCCATAAACTAACTAACAATAATGCATAAAATATACCATTGTTCATTCAATCGATATTCAACTTTTTAAAGCTGTCAAACATTAAACATTAAAAATAAAATAGTATATGACAATGTCAAACAATCTACAAGCTCCGTGAATAATACCGTTTATATTCGATTTTTTTCACTTTGTTTACATTTAAATTTGGCGAAAAATATGTGTCATCAATGCAATGCCAGAAAATCAAAAGATTCAACCTTCTTATAGTCAACAAGAAATGTAAACATCATACAATGATACACAACCAGAGTTCATGAACATTACAAATTTCCGGTTAGGTGTCTTAAATGTTTTGAATAGATTTGTTTTATTATTTGGCTACATTTTTATTCTGAAACTTTGAATATACTTATTTATATATGACGAAATTATATGGCAAAAATATACTAAACTAACGAACTCATTGTTTTTTCACTTATTTTAAAATTGAATACATCTTAAAAGTATAAGATTATCATGATTACATAATCATTTAATTTCATCGCTATATTCCAGCGTTAGACTATTCCAAATTATTTGGGTAATCGAAATATGTTTCATATATTTAATAAATAGTTGTAAATTATTTTGATTGTGATCCATTTCACTATGTAGTTGTTGGTTGGTTGTCAGAGGAGCCGAAGCCTCCCTATCCC
Organism: Coelogynopora nodosa; assembly: GCA_034780555.1. Taxonomy (NCBI): domain Eukaryota; kingdom Metazoa; phylum Platyhelminthes; order Proseriata; family Coelogynoporidae; genus Coelogynopora; species Coelogynopora nodosa. Next base: position 20,772 of record JAUZND010038136.1, read on the forward strand.
GAACACACGTAGCCGCAGGCCGAGGTGCGCCGATAGCAGCCTCCAGGGCCTCCCTGTCCGCAGCTTCATTACATGAATACCGCAGTGACTAGGGAGCCACTGGAAGACCACCGTGCCATCTATCCGCATCACAGCAAGACATCCCGCTGTTCAAAGGAGCCAAGACGGACTTATTATCGGAGCAGATCAAATAACGACCAAACAGACCTTTGGTCCCAAACCAATTCACTTCCAATTCCAAGTCACCCACCTCCGTCTCAAATGACGAAGTGAACTCCGCGCCACTCAGCCGCCGGGTTGCCACAATAGTCAGATTTTCATCTGACCCATTCGTAACTATCGCAGCACTATTGTTCTGGATTGATTCAACCTGTCTTGGCAAGAAGGGAAACTTCCTGGAGAACTGCGGTTATTATACCCATTCCGAAGGATGGCAAATCAGCTGGGAAAGTCGATTCCTATCGACCGGTTTCCTTAACCTCTTGTCTTGGCAAGGTGATGGAGCGAATTGTGGCAAACCGTTTCACGCATTTTGCTGAATCGCTTGGGATGTGGCCGGAGGACCAGGCCGGGTTCCTCAGACTTCGGTCGACTGAGGACCAGGTCATTAGGATCCCCCAGTCCGTCAGCGATGGGTTCCAGAGCCGGCCAGCGAAGCGAAGTGTCTTGGCGCTACTTGATTTCTCGAAGGCCTATGACACTGTTTGGCGGATGGACCTACTAGGAACCCTGTTGAGCTCGGGAGTTCCCTTTACCTTTGTTAAGTGGATTAGGGGCTTCCTCACCAATAGG